>BQNB010006944.1:6449-92619 GCA_026074375.1 Tanacetum coccineum | reverse complement strand
ATTTGATAAAGCCTCAAAAGATTTAGATTAGTTGTTAGGGAGTCAGATTACTGACAAAAGTAAAAAGGGTTTGGGGTATAGTGGAGTTCCTCCACCTCATCCTTTAATCTATAATAGACCTAAAAATCTTGATCTGTCTTATTCTGGTCTTGATGAATTCAAAGAGCCTGAATTCAAAGGTTATGGTACTGAGAATAGTAAGCAAGAGTCTAACATAGTTTGTGATAAGAAATCAGATGATTCTAAGGAAAATTCTGATAACACTTTAGTAAAAGAACAAGTATCTAAAGACACAAGTATCTTTGTTGAGTCTTCACTTAATGTTAATAAAGAAACTGTTTTTCCTGTTGATAAAAAGGTAGAGTCTGTCAAACCTAAAAATCATGAAAAACCAGTTAAAAAGTCAGTTAGGTATGCTGAGATGTATAGATCACAAACTCCTAGGGGGAATCAAAGGAATTGGAATGGACAGAAGTCCAATCAACTAGGAAGTGATTTTGTGATGTATAACAAAGCTTGCTTTATTTGTGGGAGTTTTAATCATGTACATGCTCAGTGTAAATACCATCAAAGGGAAGGGATGGTATATGGGAATACATATAAAAGGGTGAACTACAACTATACTACCAATAGAACTCACCCTAATGCTCAAAGGAACATGGTTCCAAGAGCAGTTTTAATGAAAACTAGCCTAAAAACTTTTAATACTGCTAGGACAGTTAATACTGCTCATCCTAAATCTACAGTTTTTAGTGCTAAACCAATGCCACGTTTTTCAAAAACAGCACAATCAACTGTAAGAAGGCCCTTTCAAGCAAAAACAGTATTAAACAACAAAAGATTTACCCAAAAAGTTAATACTGCCAAGGCACAAGCAGTTAATACTGCTAGGCCAAAAGTAGTTAAAACTGCTAGGCCAAATTCTGCAGTTGTTAATGCTATTAGGGTTAATCAGGCAAATGATGTAAAGGCCTTAGCATGTTGGGTTTGGAGACCTACCAAACCTGATAGTGCATCAATCACCTTGAAGAAACATAATTACATTGATGCACGAGGCAGATCCAAGTCAGTGATGACTTGGGTCCCCAAAGGAATCTAATTTCCTTATTTTTATATGCAGGGCAAGCCACAACAAGATGACACATGATTTGTTGACAGTAGACGCTCAAGGTACATGACTGGGAACATAACTTATCTCTCAGATTTTAAGGAATTTGATAGAGGTTATGTTACATTTAGAGGAGGAGCACATGGTGGTAGAATTACTAGTAAAGGAATACTTAAAACTGATATTCTTGATTTTAAAGATGTATACTTTGTCAATGAGTTAAAATTCAACCTTTTTAGTATCTCACAGATGTGTGACAAAAAGAACTATGTTCTTTTTACTGACACTGAATGTCTTGTCTTATCTCCTAATTTTAAGTTGCTTGATGAAAATCAGATAATTCTTAAAATTCCTAGAAAGGACAATATGTATAGTTTTGATATGAAGAACATTGTTCCTAAAGAGAGTTTAACTTGTCTTGTTGTAAAGGCTACATCAGATGAATCAATGCTCTAGCGTAGGAGGCTTGGTCATATTAATTTTAAGAACATAAATAAGCTTGTTAAGGATAATCTTGCAAGAGGATTGCCTATAAAACATTTTGAAAATGACCAAACCTGTGTTGCTTGTCTTAAAGGGAAGCAACACAGAGCTTTTTATAACTCCAAAGTTCTGAATCCAATTACTAAGCCTTTGTTTATGCTTCATATGGATTTGTTTGGTCCAACTTTTGTGAGTAGTTTAATGCATAAGAAGTATTGCTCAGTAGTCACTGATGATTATAGCAGGTTTACATGGGTTTTCTTTTTAACAACTAAGGATGAAACCAGTGAGATCCGAGAACTTTATCAAAGAAATAGAAAACCTAATGGATAAGAAAGTAAAAATAATCAGGTATGATAATGGAATAGAGTTTAAGAACAAAGTTATGGATGATTTTTGTAGAAAGAAAGGTATTAAGAGGGAATATAGTATAGCCAAGACTCCTTAGAAAAATGGTGTAGCTGAGAGGAGGACTAGGACACTAATTGAGGCTGCTAGAACAATGTTAGCTGACTCTAAGTTACCTACCACATTTTAGGCTGAAGCAGTTAGTACTGCTTGCTATGTACAGAATATGGTCTTAGTAGTCAAGCCTCATAACAAGACACCTTATGAACTTTTTAGAGGCTTTAAACCAACTCTAAGTTTTATGAGACCATTTGGATGTCATGTTACCATTCTTAATACTTTAGATAGTTTAGGCAAGTTTGATGGCAAAAGTGATGAAGGTTTCTTTGTTGGATATTCTTTGAGCAGTAAAGCTTTTAGGGCATACAACACTAGAACCAGGAAGGTAGAAGAAAACTTGCATATTGGGTTTTTAGAGAATAAGCCTATGATAGAAGGGAATGGTCCAAAATGGCTGTTTGATATTGATTCTCTAACCCAATCTATGAATTATGTACCAGTTGCTGCAGGTACAATCATTAATGAATCTGCAGGTACACAAGGTAAATTTAATGCAGTTACATCAGAAGACATCAATCAAGATTGCATTGTTATGTCAATTTGGAAAGATACTTCATACTTTGATTCACCTACCAAGGATGTTGATATTGGTGAACCAAAATCTGGTGCTAATGATCAAAAGCAGGTTAAAAAAGGTCTAGATAATGAGAAAGATAAGTCTGATGATGATAGCAGTCCTAAAGAAGTTAATGTTGTTGGAAAACATGTTAATACTGCCAGTTCTACACTTGAAGCCACTCATGTTGAGTTCTTCAGTGATGAAGATGAACCAGAAGTTGATTTGGGGGAACATCATAAATTCCTATACAGTTCCAACCACTCCCAATACAAGAATTCATAAGGATCACCCAATTGAAAATGTGATTGGTGATGTGAAGACATCTGTTCAGACAAGAAGAATGACAAAACCTACTTCTGAATAAGGGTTTCTTAGTGCTGTATATGAACAAAAACACATGATACCCTTAATACTTGTTTCCTATCACAGATTGAACCCACAAGCATTGCTAAAGTTCTATCTGATTCATCTTGGGTGGAAGCAATGCAGGAAAAACTTCTGCAATTCAAACTCTAACAGATTTGGATACTTATGGATTTGCCTATTAGAAAGAGGGCCATTGGAACAAAATGGGTCTTCAGAAACAAGAAAGATGAAAGGGGATTGTGATTAGGAATAAAGCAAGGTTGGTTGCACAGGGTCATAGATAAGAAAAAGGTATTGACTATGAAGAAGTTTTTGCTCTATGGCAAGAATTGAAGCAATAAGATTGTTTTTGGCCTATGCTTCTTTTATGGGTTTTCTGGTATATCAAATGGATGTGAAGAGTGCTTTCTTAAATGGAACTATTGAGGAAGAAGTTTATGTTACTCAACTACTAGGATTTAAAGATCCTGACCATCCAGACAAAGTTTACAAGGTGGTCAAGGTACTTTATGGTTTGCATCAAGCACCAAGAGCATGGTATGAAACTTTGGCTAACTATCAGTTAGGCAATGGGTTTAAAAGAGGCAAGATAGATCATACATTATTTATCAAGAAGCAAAAAGGAGATATTTTGCTTGTACAGGCTTATGTTGATGACATTATCTTTGGCTCCACCGGGAAGGACTGCAAAACTCCGCAATGATATCCTGATGTTCCAACAACATCATGGAGAATATTTATCTAAAGCATGGACTCATTTCAAGGACTTACTCCAAAAAGTCCCTCATCATGGCATTGATCTTTTGCTCCAAGTCCAATTTTTTTATGACCATGTCAATCCCGTCACAAGACGAACCATTGACCAATCGGCCGATGGTAAGCTTCGTGACCTCAACCCTGAAGAATCCTGGGCAATATTAGAGGACCTCGCCTTCTATGACAACAAAAGTTGGAATGACCCAAGGGATTTCGCTAAGCCGGTCAAGGCAATCACTTTGCCTTAAGATGTCCCGAGTACATCCGACCGCCGTCTAATCAAGCTCAAAAATCAAGTCCAACGCTTGATGGAAGCTCATCTTGCTCTGACATAACCTACCCAAGTAAACAAAATCACTACCCCATGTGAAATCTGCAATGGTCCCCACGACACTAGGAATTGCATGGAAAACCCCGAACAAGCCTTTGTTGAATACGTATCCTTGTGTAACGATGAAGCGAGAGGTAAGTGGTATACCTTTAAGCCTGAGCAAAATAATCTTGGTGACACCTATAATCCGTCATGGAGAAGTCATCCGAACCTTAGGTGGAGACAACCTTAAAATTCTCAAAATAATTTTTCAAACTCACCTAACCGGCTCCAACCCAACAGTTTGAGCCTGAACCGTTCCTTCAATAACCGTCCTCAAAATTTTAACAATCAATCAAATATAAAAGGACTGGTTTCCGAATTCATGGCATCTCAAGATGCTAGACTATCCAAGTTTGAAGCCGATTTCAAACGACAACAAGGTGAGATGACCAACAAAATAGATACTGTTTTGAAAGCCATCACCAATCAAATAACGGGCACATTACCTAGTGATACGGTTAAGAACCCAAAACTGGGGACCTATCCAGTTTCGTCTGCTCGTTCTTACCCAATAATGGACCCGCAATGCTCAACACAAATCTATAGTTCAATCAACGCCATCACAATCCACCCCAAGCAGCCTGATGAATCCCAAGTAAATGAGCCAGAAGTCGAGCAAGAAGAAGACAACCCCGGAGAAACCAACTCTAACCCACACCCACAACCTGATCCATTAGCTTCTATCGCTACAGAATAGGTACGAAAGCTAAATTAGATGCTTAGATCGCTCGGGTTGGTTCCCTAATCCTCCAATACGAAGTTTGTCTGCTCTAAGGAGGATGATGGAGAAGTGATGTTCATCGAGATCATACTAGATGATGATAAACCACAAAATAAGGATCCCAGTGAAGGAGAAGGGGCAACGATGGAAGAAATAGTAGTGGAGTACCTTGACACTTTCCCGACTAGGAATGAACTAACCTATCATAGGTACCTAATGAGTGGCCCAGTCCCTTCAATATTTTTTAAAAACCCTATCATTACAGAAGGATGCCCCTACAACCTTAAGATCCCATGCAATATTGGACACATGCATATCGAAAAAGCTTACATCGACCTCAACTCTCCTTTTAATATCATGACCCGAATGATGTACAACTGGATCATGAGAAGAAAACTTAACCCTAGGGAAGATGCAAATGGAGGAATTAGCAATTTCACAGGAAGGATAAAAGGGATGCATGTCTTCATAGGAAACTTCACCTATGTCGTAGACTTCATGATTTTCGAGGATATTAGTTCAATCATAGACCCTAGGTTGTCACAAGTGGTACTAGGGAGACCTTTTATAGAAACATCTAACATGACTCACGACCCACCCGAAGAAGTTGTAAGATTCATTAACGGGACTGATGAAGTTGCCTATACGATGCCCCATAAGATAGAACAATATGATTCATTGTCAGACTTAGAAAATGAGCATACCAAATCAATCTATCTTAGGAACGAGGAGGACAAGAGAAAAGGAGTAGAGTATGTAATGAGCAAGATACTAGGATTTTACAAAGAATGCCTAGCGCTTGGACCCGAATACCTAACAGGAATGGATGACGAAGGAGAAGTCACGTAAGGATGTGTGACTTCGAGTCTAGCTACAAGACTCGTTAATAAAGAAAAGTGCTTCTTGGGAGGCAACCCAATTTACTTTTCTAGCATATTAGGAGTGTCATGTATGTTTTAATTCTTAATGGTTTGTTTTATTATGTTTGAACTATCTTGTAATCATGCTTTGCATTGTCCTTAACCTCGTCTTAATTTCAATCAAAGGTATTTTATAAACAATAAGTGTAGGGGAATTTATTCGGCTTTTGAGCCAAATTCAAACATGTTAAATGAATTGTATAGATTAATTCGTGTCAGTTTCGAGTCATATGATTGAATTGTTAAATCTCGGGTTTTATGCAGCCATTTATACAAGAATTAACTTATGGAATCAAGTGCAGAAAATTTTTCATCAAAAACAAAATTTTCGTTTTCATAGACTGTGGAGACGGTGTCACGATTAACACGTGACGCCGTCACCACGACACATGTGATGGGGTCACACCAATCCCGATAGCGTCAAACACCCAGGTCCAGAAAACTTAAATTTTTTAATTATTTTTGAAAATAAAACTTGCATAACATTTAATATATGTCTTCTTCTGTGTCTTCTTCTGTTTTAAACCTGCAAAACCTAATGAGTTTAACAATTCTTTCATCTTATTTATGGAGTCAAACCCTAAATTCATATTGTATATTGGTAAATAACACATTTTATGTTTGGTATAGTTGTCTTTGTCTTTGATTACAGGTTATATTTGATGAGAAGAAGCTTGGAAGTTCTTAGGAAGTTTCATTGGATGATTCTCGGAGGACGATTTAACCAGTTATTGCATGTTTCTTCTCCATTATTGAGTAAACTAGGGGAGTACTAGTTTATTTTCCTTGTTTTCTTTTCCCTTTATCTGTTTTAACGGGTACTTCTAGAGAACATTGGGGACAATGTTCAACTTAAGTGTAGGGGGAAATAAGCCTTAGAAACTATTCTTTCATTTGCCATTTGCTTTGTCTTTAAAAAGATGGGTAATATATCGAAACATAACATAAAAGGGTGATTTTTACCCAAATTTAATTTTTTTTACGACACATACCAAGGAAAACCGAGTATTATTAGCGTCTCGTGGATAGAAATTTATATGACTAGCACAATAACCCTCAGAATTCCACCCTAAAAATGCAAGGTTCACCCTTAGATCTTTAGGAATTCTTGTACCCATCGTTGGTAACCCAAGATGATTTTATCTTTACCCGGTTCGAGTTAAGGTTGAGCTGCAGACGTGCATGTCTATTCCGTCGTTACGGCCATGTATGCATTGCCTTGTCGCCTTTTCTGGAATGTCTAGTGTCAGTAAAATTATATGAGTGTACCGGTAGCATATTAGTTTCTAAAACTTGTTATTGTGATGCATTCCTAGACCGCATAGTAAGTATTAGGATTTGCTTGATAAGAGGCATTAGGATTAACCCATGTTTTAAACCTTTAATTTTTATGATGGTCACACCGATCATATAACTATCCCACACCTTTGCCATGAACTCACCTTTAGTGCAGGATACCCTAGTACAACCCTCCAAGCCTATCCTTTTTCACGGTTCTCGTAATTTTCTAGTTAATCCGGACTATTAATGAAGAGCATTGTCACCCTTAAACCAATCGTTACACCTAAAAAGCCTTAGCCTACCTTATATGTACTCGATTTTAGTACATTATTGTGTTTAACCTAAGTTAATTATTGAGTACACGGTTGCTAAGTCCTTATCCTTGTAAATACAGTTTTGGCACGATTGGGATTCATGGTAGTATTTATTTCGCGGAAGAATGGGGAAGAAAAGTTAAGTCAATACCCCCATATGTTTGTCAAATGATCTCCATGTTATTTTGATCCGCCTCAAATCAGGTCATTAGTTAGATTGTAAATATCGAGCATGTAAAAGCTCAAGTGTAGGGGTACGTGTTATAAACCCTATGTGATGTATTATATTATTCAAAAAAATGAGAAAAGAAAAAGAAAGAGATTGATGTAGAGTTGTGTAGAGTTTGTATATCTTCGTCTGAGTCTTGGCATAGCAACCAAACCAACGTGTATTCGTTTAAGTAATTAGCTAACCCTTCCACTCCAAATTCACCCAAAGTCACCACCCAAATGTATCCTATCCGTTTCCGTTTCCATTATATGTTATCTTATACCTACACCCTACAACCCTTTAAAAGACCTCTTAGATAGTAATGATTAATACTTGCACCTAGCGGTGGAGGTTTGATCATTTACCAAGCCTATGGTAATTTATATGCTGTGACAGGTAATGTAGTATATTGGATATCATAACACAATAAATGATTTAGGGGTTGGCTAAATTATCTTAGAGAGAGAAAGTGAGTTCTAGTGAGAGAAACTACATCTTATGTGTGTGTATAATAGAATGAACAACTAACCCCTTCCCATGGCTTGAAAGGGGGTATAAATACAAGTGTTTTGTATCCCTAAGTGGGCTATGGAGTGGGCTAACATATGGGTAAAGACCCGGTCCAACTCCATAAGTCATACGGTAATTACATGATTAATATTAAGGCTACGAGCTAACCTATGCTAGACATTACACGGGGTGACCGAGTCTTTTACATGGATTTTCTAATATCTAACAATCTCCCCCTAAGGGAGGTCACCCTAGAAAATACAAATTGAATCCTAGCAATCTATGAGTTGATCTTTGACTCTGGCTCGTAATCTTTTGATTCTTCAAGATCAGTCTCTGTACTGTAAGTAGTAATCTTTGAGCTTTGTTCCTTAGACTTGTATGATCTTTGAGTTTTCTTTAAGATCATCATCTACAGTAAATCTCCAAATCGTCCTTGTGGTAGTATTGCCTCCATGTGATGTTGTGACCTTCGGACCGGCATGCTCATACTTTTTTGGATCATGATAGCACGCATCAGAGTTGTTGAAGCTGTGAAGTAGGTCATATAGTTACTATGATGTCTTTAATAGAATGGATGAAGCATGAGCATGGGGCAGTGAATTGACACGTATCTGCTGGAATCAGGTACAACCACGTCCATCTTTATATAAATCTGAAACAAAACAATTAGCAATAAAGTTGGGGGACGAATATGGCTTTGTTATTCGCCCGATGTGGTTGGATTAACCTTCGGATCCGTGAGGACCGACCTGTGATCAGGTAGAATCCCCTTTAAAGGAAATTCTCCTTGACAGGAATTTCCTGCTTGTAGTAATGAGTCTTCTTAACAAGTAATTATCAGAGTCATCATACTAAGCATGTTTTCATACTAGAGCATCTCAAAGCAGACAAAACACGGAGTGAGTGAACCAGTGAATTATGAACCCACTGATTAATAAGAAAATGATTTGAAAATCAGTCGCGTGTCACTCAGAAAATCATTTTTGTGACCCATCGACGGTTTTATGACATAAAATCAAATTTCATTAGAAACATGTTTGTTTTGAAAGGTATACACAGTTAATGTGCTCGAAAAATCAGTTGTTAAGCACATCGAAAGGTTTTCCAAAAACTATTCGTCAATTCACTGCCTGGAACAAGTTTAACTCATAGAGAGTCGCACCATCGTTGCTTTCCATTTGTCACAAGTTTAATCCATAATGGATCTCACATGTCACCTACCAAGAGCTTGTTTAATGTTGGCTCTAGAAGGATTTCCATATTCATTGTGAATACTTACGTATCACTCGGATGTTTTGGCAATACCACGAGGATAATGCGTAGGACTCTTAAGAACTTACTTATTATCACAGTGTGTGATGAACAAGTATATTATGAATTAGTGTCCTAATAAGATATGTGGATGATCTCATGGCTCTAGACTCAATAGTGCATTTTTGGTTTTAAGTAGTCAGAGGCTGGAGCAGACTGTCACCTTAGCCAAACACGCAGGGACTAGATTAGACTATTAAGGATAGTTTAATTGTGTTTGGACTATAAATACCCCCTCTATACTTCCATGGAAGGGTGAGGATTCAGGTGAGGATTCATTTTGTATCTCATTTAGTATGTGTCTTTCTCTCTCTAGAAAACACACATCTTTCCTTTTTCTCTCATTAAATAAAATGGCTTCTTATTTATTTCATCCTCTCCGACCTCCGGATCTTAAGCTAGTGTTTCTTATTATAACACGATTTAACCAGTTATCGCATGTTTCTTCTCCATTATTGAGTAAACCAAGGGAGTACTAGTTTCTTTTACTTGTTTTTCTTTCCACTTTAACATGTTTTAAAGGGTTTACTTCCAGAGAACATCTGGGAAATGTTCAAAATAGTGTATGGAAAAAGCATTAGAAAACTATTCTTTCATTTGTCATTTGCTTTGTCCTTAAAAAGATGGGCAATATATCGAAACATAGCATAAAAGGGTGACTTTTGCCAAAATTAATTTTTTTTACAACACATACTAATGAAAACCGAGTATTATTAGCGTCCCATGGATAGGAATTTATATGATAGCACAATAACCCTCAAAAATCCACCCTAAAAATGTGAGGTTCGCTCTTAGATCTTTAGGAATTCGGGTACCTATCTTCGGTAACAAGATGATTTTATCTTTACCTGGTTCGAGTTAAGGAGTGAGCAGTCACATGTGTCTATTCCGTCGTTACGGATGTGTACGTGTGGTCTTCGTTGCCTTTTCTGGAATGTCTGGTGTTAGTAAAATTCATATGAGTGTACCGGTAGTATATTAAATTCTAGAACTTGTTCTTGTGATGCATCCCGAGACCGCATTAGTAAGTATTAGATTTGCTTGATAAGAGGCAGTAGGATTAACCCATGGTTTAAACCTGTAACTGTTATGATGGTCACACCGATCATATAACTATCACACACCCTTGCCATGCACTCACCTTTAGTGCAAGATACTCTAGTACAACCCTCTGAGCCTATCCTTTTTCATGGTTCTCGTAATTTTCTGGTTAATCCAAACTATTAATGAAGAGCATTGTCACCCGTAAAACCAATCGTTACACCAAAAAAGCCTTAGTCTACCTTATATGTACTCACTTTTAGTACATTGTTGTGTTTTAACCCAAGTTAATCATTGAGTACACGGTTGCTAAGTTCTTATCCTTGGTATATACAGTTTTTAGGACGATTGGGATTCATGGTAGTATTTATTTCGCAGAAGAATGGGAAAGGAAAGTTAAGTCAATACCCCATATGTTTGTCAAAATGATCTCCATGTATTTTGATCCACCTCAAATTGGGTCAATAGTGAGATTGTAAATATCGAGCATGTAAAAGCTCAAGTGTAGGGGTACGTGTTATAAACACAGGTTGATGTATTATACTTTTTCAAATAAAAAGAAAAAAAAAGAAGAGATTGATGTTGAGTTGTGTAGAGTTTGTATCATCTTCGTCCGAGTCTTGGCTTAGCAACCCATCCATCGTGATTCATGTAAATAACTAGCTAACCCCATTCCACTCCAATTTCACCCAAAGCCACCAATGTATCGCATCCGTTTTCTGTTTCCATTACTATGTTATCTGTACACATACACCACCAAACCCTTTAAAAGGACCTCTTAGATTAGTAATGATATGATACTTGCGCTAGCGGTGGGTTTGATCCTTTACAAAGCCTATGGTAATTTATATGCTATGACAGATAATGAGTGTGATTTTCCGTTTCCCCCATATGTTATAATTCATTATACAACTGAGTGAAAGAGAGAATCCCAAACACTTATGTGAGGTGCTAGTATATATTTTCCGTGCTTTTAATTACGAGGTTTAGGAGTTGCTGTAGTAGAATACTTTTAATATAGTAAAATGAACCCATATTTGTTATTGTCTGATAGAAAAGCCATTTGCTTGAGGGAAAAGCAAATCCCAGTTGTTAGGGTATTTTATGAGGTGCCATTTTATACACTTTTTCGGTGTTGTTTAACCCAAAATCATGTGTTTATGCCCAAAATAGGTACTTAATCATTCCTTTTTAGGTATTTCTCATTTGGAAGACATTTGGATGGATTACACATTACTTGGGCTCATTTGGAGAAGAAACGGACGAGATTACAAACCAACACCAAGACTCTTGAAGATTTGTTCTCACAGAGCCTGGAGACGGCGTCACCAACTATACACGACGCCGACACAACTCATCCATTGACGGCGTCACATATTTACGAAAGCGTCAGCCGCACCGACTCAAACGAAGATCATAGAAGATTCATTTCACGACGGCAGTAACGACGAAACGCCGACGTCGTAGCGTTCGATTTTCTTATATATACAAACCCGAATTTGGGTTTTAAGTGTGTAACTTTAGAATAAAAAGAGGGTACGAACCCTAGTTTGTTTAGCAGCTATAGGAGACGATTTTAGGCCTTAATACCTATTAACTCTTCCAAATTCATGTTTTAACAAGTAAGGTATAAAAAACTTAATCATTAAATATGTCTATGTGTTGTTTGATTTATTGTTCTTGCTTTATTCTTAACATGCTCGGCTAAGCCTATTATTATGTTTATTTATGAATGTGTGAAACCTAGAATGTAGATCTTAGTGATGTTGCCTCTTGTGATCGATGTGCACGTTAGGTCTTAGAAAACCAGCTTTTGTCTGTATTACTGTTGATATGTCTAGAGAAACGTGATTGTGTAGAAAGGATACCATCGGGTAACAGTCTTCTATTTCATATCTTTGACCACTAATATGGTTGATCCTCTTTTTAATGTATTTTACATTGCTCTTGTAAACTCCTAGGGCCGTTATTAATCTTCTATACTTGCTATGTGCGTTGCTTTAGCGGCATACTAAGTAGACGGGCGGGTCGTGTAATTTGTTCATGCTTTAGGAAATAATTGCATAGATCATCACAAGTGTGACAATGCAACAACATTAGGAAAATCAATCTTGGGAGTAATACACTGATTAAATAAGCACTATCTTTTTAGCTTATTGTTATCACCAGTAGTTTAGGATTATTATTTAGTTTATAGCTAAACAAACCACATCTTAATTTATTATGATTTTACCTGCGTTAATAAATACAAAATACCAAAATATAATCTTCCTTCAACCCTTAAATTCTATTAGACACGTGATCAAGCTTTCCCAACCTATTTCCTCGTGATTGTAGGATAACAACCTGGTCTTGCCCATACTTAGACTTACCACGATTAGGTGCACTGCCTAGGGAGTTGTAAAACTTCTCGTGTAGAAGTCCTACGACAACCGCACATCAAGTCGTTATGAGAGTTTTGATGGACTTTTGAAAGTGGAAATGTATTTACAAAGTGGTATTGAACGATATTTTGGGAAAAATGTGTTAGTAAACGATAAGATTGTAGATTTTTGGAAATTTGTCGAAAGTGTCGAATTTGGGATAAATATTAAAAAAATGTTTGGAAACCTTGGAAAACGTTGTGTAACGTACGGAGTCATTCGGAAATTACGTAAAAGTTTTATAATTAAGAATTTTTATTAAACATTATTTTTGATTTTAAATAATAAAATATATTTATTATTTTATTTACTTAATAAATTCACTAAAATATGAAAAATATAATTTTTCTCGAAACTTCTCTAATGTGTTTATTATGAGTAAACGTTTCATTTTCAACCATATAATGATTATTTTGAAGTGACTAAGGTTACGAATGGACTTGTCGAGATAAAGTTTATAAATTATTTAATTTTATAAAATATTTATTTTTTTTACTTATCTATTTTCTCTAAATAGTATCAGTATGTATTATCGGGGAATAAGATTGATATGATTGTGGAAATAAGTCGTCAACCATCACACCACTAAAATGTTTTGGGTAATTGTACAACGCGTCTAAACTCTATGCATCAAAACGTGAAAATTGTTTTGGAATTGGATGATTGAATTGGGACATTAACTGGACTAGGTCGTGTGCGGGCGTCGTTGCATTTGTTTGTGTGATTGAGATTGGGTAGCTAAAAACTTGCTTGAGGTGAGTTCTCGTAGCTCCACTTTTTACTATTTTTCTGTTGGGGGAATATTAAAATACTCAAATGTGTTTGAAATGTTTGAAATGTCTGTGCCTAAATGTGGTTTTGTTTTTGGGACAATTTATGTGCTTGTGACTGCTATGTGAATATTATGTGCTGCATGATTGTTTGGATTGGATGGGTATGCCTACCCAGTATTTGTATGACTGTATAGATCAGATGGGTATGCCTACCCAGTATTTGTGTGATTGTTGGAGCGGATGGGTACGCCTACCCAAGTTTGAATGTGGTCTTGTCCTAATTTTAGTGCTCCAACTGGTAGGCCCTTTAGGTGCGTAAGTGACATATGGTTATTGATTAGCGGTGATGCTAAGGTTGATTTGATATATTCATGTCATATAGCAATATTGGTCAATATTGTATATTGGCACAACTTTTGGGTTTAGGTACAACCTACGAGATCACCAACATTATTTTTGACGTTTTTGAGTATCATTTTTAGGTGAAGTGAAAGAAGAGTAGTTTGGTGATTTTGATAACAGACTTAGAAGTATTCTGTGTGGAATTTCGTGTGAAGTCTTGCTTGCTTGTTATTTTGATTCTAGCTTTTGGATGTTTTGGAGTAAGTTTGGATAATGGTCCCCTGTGTGGGCATTTGAATACTTGTAAGAGATTGTGGATTTTTAGTTGCGTTGGGACTATCAACTTGAGTTTGTTCAAGGGTTGATGGTTCTTCTTAGCACTTAGAGTTTATTGCAATGTAGTTTTCTCTATTTTTGTATCTTGTGTTATGAGTGATCATTATGTTGCATTCTCGAGTTTTCGCCATTGTCGGGGTGTGATAGATTGGTAATCAGATCCAAGGTTATAAAGAACTAGGTGGATTGGCCTAGACTATAACCTAAGATCCATCATCTAGTTGCGTATAGGATCTATGTGCGCGGTGTTATGCTTTTGTATGCCTTTGTGTGTTCGCGGTTTGGTGCCTTAGTTATGTCAATCATTGAAATAGGTGGGCTTAATATTGAATATGAATTAAGATGATGCGGAATATAATTCAAACGGTGGCAAGTAATTATAAACGTGTCACAATCACTTATACTTAGTAATTGATCACACAAAATCGATGTTGGGGACAACCGTAGGGGGTGTTACGTGTATATCTGGTTTTATACTATTAGATATTCTTATAGCGTGCGATGTATTACACCCTTACCTAACGTTGCCATTGTTCTCCCTCGTATAGATAATGCCGCCAAGGATGAGGACCCAAAGTGCTGGCCGGCCTGCTGCCGAATCACTAAGAGGGATAATAGGTGTACGGGTTGGTATAGGTGAAAGAGGTAGAAGACCTAGGGAAGGTAATGATGAGCGTGTTGATGAATGGAATGGTCAAGGAAATGACCAAGGTATGGGAGCTAATGAGGTGTAAAGGGGATTCATGGGAATGAGAGGGGAGCAATGGGAGCACCGAACTTCTCGACGATCATTGCCCAAATTACAGAACCAACTTACCGCCATGTTGGCTCAGGTTCTAGTAACGAGGGAATGTTGGAATCAAAATGTAATCGTGGTTAATGAGAACGTCAGAAGAACGTTGGGTATCGCGTCGCTCGTCATGGCAATGGCAAACCGGGTAGGTTGTTCAATATTAGGAGTCTTAGTTGCTAACCCTAAGGAATATGATGGTAAGGGTGGTGCTGTAGTTCTTACTAGTTGATGAGAAATGGTGTCTGTCCATGATATGAGTGGTTGTTGTATGACAAAGGTTAAATACATGATGGCTTCATTTGTGGGTAAGGCATTAACCGTGGTGGAACTCTCTGATCCGCACACTAAGCGGGATGTTGCGGTTAGTATGTCATGGAATGACTTTAAGTTTATGATGATACAAGAGTCCTAGTTCAAGAGATGCAAATGTGTAGAATCTGAGTTGTGAATTACGCCATAGTTGGGGCTGCCATGCTGGTATACTAATAGGTTTCATTAAGTTGGCAAGGTTAGTCCGCATTTGGTAACTCTGAGAGTAGATGATGAGATATATGTGTATGGCCTTGCTCCACAAATCTGTGGGATGGTGGCAACAACGGAGCCAAAGACTAAACAGAAGGCGGTGCAGATTTCTAGTGTACTGACCGATGAGGCTATGAGAAATGGATCAATTAAGAAAGTTGAGAAAAGAGGAAATGTAGGGGAACCTAGCAAGGATAGGAGTGGAAGGGATGATAATAAGAGGACTAGGACTGTGAATGCTTTTGCTACTACTGTAAACCCTGTAGGAAGAGAGAATACGGGTACTTTGCCAAAGTGTACCACCTGCAACTCCTACCATGCACCCGAAGGACCTTGTTGCACATGATTCAACTATAACCGCCTGGGTCATTTGGCAAAGGATTGTAGAGGCGTGCCAAGGAACGTGATTCCTGTCAATGCTAGAAACCCAACTATTAGGGCATGTTATGAGTGTGGTAGTACCGACCATGTCAGTCTAGCTTGTCCTAGATTGAACAGAGCTCAAGGATCAGAAGTAAATCATCCAATCAAGTTGTTGCTTAATAATAGGGTTAGGGGTCAGTAGAACTAAGGGAAACAGGCTAGCGATGGGCATTCATGTAGGGGAAACTTATGAGGGTATGTTTTCTTTGAACAATCCATTTTTGCCAAATATCTCATTTGACTTTGGTGCCGGCACTATAGTTTTGTTTCCAACTTCCTTCATACCTTGTTAGGCTTTGGCCTAGCGGAATTAGGTTTCCACTAAATATGAGATTGAGATAGCTAGCGGGCAGCTAGTAGAGATTGATAGGTTATTAAGGCTTGTAAAATAGAAATCGAGGGTCATGTCTTTGACCATCAAACTTAGATACTTTTGGACATGGGAGTTTTGATGTAATTATAGGTATGGATTGGGTTGTCTAATTATAAGGCTGAAATAATTTGCCATGAGAAGGTAGTGAGGATACCACTACCGGATGGCAAGGTGCTTAGAGTATTAGGAGAGAGACCAGAGAAAGCGAGATTTTTGATGGGTGTTAAGAAACAAGAAGAGATTGTTGTGGTTAGAGATTTTCCTGAGGTATTCCTGGATGATCTTTTTGGATTACCAGCTATTAGGTAAATTGAGTTTCGAATTGAGTTAACCCCTGAAGCAACGCCGGTAGAAAAGTCTCCTTATCGTTTGGCACCTTCTGAATTGGAGGAGTTGTCAGGACAACTCAAGGAACTCCAAGACAAAGGTTTCATTCGACCAAGTTCATCGCCTTGGGGAGCGACGATGTTATTCGTTAAGAAAAAGGATGGTTCTTTTAGGATGTGCATTGATTATAGAGAATGGAACAAGTTGACCATTAAGAATCATTATCCGCTTCCTAGAATTGATGATCTATTTGATCAACTTCAAGGGTCGCAGTTTTTCTCGAAGATAGATCTTAGGTCTGGATACCATCAGCTGAGAGTGCACGAGGATGACATACCAAAAACTACGTTTAGAACTTGTTAAGGACATTTCGAGTTCACTATAATGCCCTATGGTCTGACTAATGCACCAACAATATTTATGGATTTGATGAATAGAGTTTGTAGGCCGTATCTAGATAAGTTTATGATAGTGTTTATAGACGATATTTATTACTTTAAGACTTCAAGAGAGCATGTAGAGCACGTAGGTTAGTCTTAGAACTGCTCAAAAAAGGAGAAAACTGTTATGCTTAAGTTTTCTAAGTGTGAATTTGGCTAACGAGAAGTGCGTTTCTTGGGGCTTGTGATAAAGGGTAATGGATTATTTGTGGACCCTAGTAAGATTGAAGCTATTAAGAATTGGAAAGCCCTTAGAACTCCGACTGAGGTTCGTTCATTCTTAGGATTGGCTGGGTATTACCGTAGGTTCATTGAGAACTTTTATAAGATAGCTAAGTCTCTTACTATCTTGACTCAGAAGAGTAAGACTTTCGATTAGGGTGAGGAACAAGAATTGGCATTTCAGACCTTGAAGGATAAGTTGTGTAATGCGCCTGTTCTAGCTCTCCCTGATGGACCGGAAGACTTTGTGGTATATTGTGATGCGTCCAGGATAGGACTAGGTTGTGTGTTAATGCAAAGAGGTAAAGTGATAGCCTATGCGTCTAGGCAGTTGAAAATTCATAAAGAGAATTATACTACCTATGATTTAGAGTTGGGTGTGGTTATGTTTGCACTTAAGATCTGGAGACATTATCTGTATGGGACAAAGAGTGTCATCTATGCGTCATAAATGTCTAAGCATATCTTAGTCAAAAATTAGTTGAAATATGCGACACGTCGCTGGATAGTGTTGTATAGTGATTATGACTGTGAAAATTCGCACCATCCCGGTTAGGCGATGTGGTGCTGATGCCCTAAGTAGGAGGAAAAAGTAAAGCCTAAGAGGAGTTAGAGCTATGAATATGATCTTTCAGTCGAGTTATCAAGGATAGGATTACATTGCGCTCAGAGCAAGGCTATGGATGAGGATTGCAAGATTTACTGAAAGGTTTAGTTGAGATGATAGAAAGAGAAAGTGAGGGGACTTTTATACTACCTAGATAGAATATGGGTACGTTGAAGGGTGAGGTGAGAACCTTAATAAAAGGATGAAGACATAGTCTGAAGTTCTCAGTACACCCAGAGCTGATAAGATGTATATGATTTAAGAGATATGTATTGGTGGCCTGGAATGAAAAAGGATATAGTTGAGTATGTTAGTAAGTGTTTGACTTATTTAAAGGTTAAGGCTGAGCATCAAAGGCCATCTGGCTTGCTCCAGTAACCTGAGATTCCCATATGGAAATGGAAAGGGATAGCTATAAATTTTGTGACTAAGCTGCCTAAGACTAGTAGTGGGCATGATACAATATGGGTCATTGTAGGGACGATTGACTAAGGTCTTTTGCGTTTTTGATCATTTTCTACCTATGCGTAAGGATTATAAGATGGAAAGGTTGGCTAGATTGTATTTGAATGAGATAGTTGCTAGACATGGTGTGCCGATTTTGATTATATCAGATCGTGATAGTCGTTTCACATCAAGGTTTTGGCAGTCAATGCAAGAGGCATTAGGAACTCGTTTAGACATGAGTATGGCTTATCACCCTCAGACCGATGGTTAGAGTGAGCGTACTATTCAGACTTTGGAAGACATGCTTAGAGCGTGCGTCCTGGACTTCAGAGGAAGTTGGGATGTTCATCTTCCGTTGGTTGTGTTTTCGTTATAACAATAGTTTCATTCTTGTGGTAAAGATGTGATCCGTTTGAGGCATTGTATGGTAGAAAGTGTCATTCGGCAATTATGTGGGCCTGAGGTGAAGAAGGTCAGTTGATAGGACCTGGTTAGTACAGAGACTTCAGAGAAGATCTCGCAGATAAGGATAGATTAGGGATGCGATGATTGTCAAAAGTAGTGGAAAACTAGAAAGGGGGTTGAATAGTTTATCCGCTTTTCAATTTAGGTTTATGTTGTTTGTAAAATTTAGATTGACTTTTGTGATTCAATGCTATTATTGAACAAATAGAATTTATGATATGATAAAGTAAGATAAGAGATAGATGTAAGAAACTCTCAAACCACAACGCGAGGATTTTATAGTGGTTCGGTAACGATGAACTCTTCGCACTACTCCACTCCCAGGCACCTAACTTGAGGAGTTTTCTTTTCTAATGTCAACAAACTCCATTATGGGAGAAAAACAAGTAAATACGTTGCTTTACAAACGATTTACGAACAAATGCTAAATGTCGAGTTCTAATCTTGCTAGAAACCATCTATCACAACACGACTTCCTACTTGTTCACAACTTACACAACTTCTATTTACAAATTCAAGACCTTCACTTCACCACCACTATTTATATCACAATATTCTAACACTAATTGGTAAGATCACCAACTGATCTAACTATACTTACAAAGATCGCCATGATCTACATACTACCACACAAATACAAGATGTATATATGATTTACAAGGTATGGATATAGATGCAACAAGATTTGATATGAATACTATAGGTATAATACTTCTTCACTTGATGATGAGTATTCTTCTCTTGCACTTGAGGAATTAAGCTTGGATTAATTGGAAACAAAGCTTTATGATTAAATGATCAAGGATTTTAGAGAGGGTTTAGAGCAGAAGAATGAGTGCAAAAGGTGAGAAAATTGTAGGGAAAAGTCCAGTATTTATAGGACAAATTAGGGGGAGCGTCTACCTAGGGCCGATACCCTTAAATAGGTGGGAGGTCCCCTTAATTTTAAGGGGGCCGCCCTAGACTAGGGCTTCCCCAGTTTATCTTTTATGTAGGGGGGGGGGGATTTTTGGGAAACTTTTTCTAGCCGTTTGTAGGTCTTTTTTTGAAAATTTGATTTTCAAATGTTTATTTGAATAAAACATTTCTTTTAATTGTAGAAAATGTTGTGTATGTTTGAGAAATGTTTCAAATTTTATATATGTGTGAGGTTGATAAAAATTTCCTTTTGATCATAAAATGCATTAAGCATTTATTTATTCATACCTTTAAGTGATGTATTTGTTGAAATGAGAGTTTACTACTAATTACTTGTTTACGTTTAATTTTACGTTGAACGTTTTTATATTTTGTGATTATCAAAACGTAAAGATGTGAAAAAAATATTAGTAATGTTTTTAGGCATTACAAAATTTAAACTCATTAAATGTAAAATTATTTT
Organism: Tanacetum coccineum; assembly: GCA_026074375.1. Classification (NCBI taxonomy): domain Eukaryota; kingdom Viridiplantae; phylum Streptophyta; class Magnoliopsida; order Asterales; family Asteraceae; genus Tanacetum; species Tanacetum coccineum. The sequence continues at coordinate 72,320 of BQNB010006944.1, read as the reverse complement.
TAAACAAGTATTTAGTGAGTTATGTCATTTCTCCCCTTTTTTGTAGATCAAAAGACATCGTCAAGATTTACTAGTTAAATCGATAGAATAAATGCTCCCCCTTGATGTGTACTCCCCCTTGTTCGAGGGCACCAAGGAATCAAGCTATGATTTCTTGGCTACAAAAACGAGTTAGAACAATACAAATATTTCTAACATGTAGCAAGAAGGAAGGAAAAATATGACAAGTGCAAGCAAACATCAAAGCAAAAGATACTTCATTCATTTAAGACAATGTATGTGAATAACACACAAGCATGCATAAATAGAAAAACGAATATGCTTTAGAAGCATATTAATACATAAAAAAAATCCTAAATAGCCATAGAAGGATTTTGACTCAGTGATTGCTATAACAAAAGATTGACGCTTATTTGAAAGCATATTACGAGATTAGTTAGTTGGAGAGTTTGGAGTGGAAGCGTTGTGGAAGGTAATCTCTTTGACTCTGGGTGGTGGATGAGGTCAGGGAGGAGGAATTCAATCAATTGATATCTATATTTAAAGCAAGGAATTGTTTTTGGAGTGAAGATGCAACAAGGGCAATACCCAACATGGGTTTTTAACTTGGTTGATGTTGAGGGTGTGTGGTAAGTTTGGAGAGTAAGGTGATGAGGGAATGTTGTTTTGTTGTTGAGTGAGATGCATGGCTAAGAGGTTAGATAGGTCTTGTAGTTGATTAATGTCATCAACTAGGCTTTCTCTACTTGGAGATAGAGGTGGTGTGTGTTGAATTTGGTTGTTACTTTGAGGTGGAGCTTGAGTGTGAGCAACTATGTGAGTTGATGGGTGAGTGGAAGTGGAGGATGTGAGACAACTTGTGGTGATATAGGAGTGTTCTCAAATGTAAGTTTGGTAATGCACTTGATGGGATGAGTGGTTTTCTTGAGATGTTCATGTGAGGAGTGAGTGGTTTTGGTAATTAGTGATGTTGTATTGAGGAATATTTGATGTGTTGCAAGGTTTTGGTTTCTTCCTCCAATGGGTTTCACACTCTTTTTGGCATCCCTTGATAGTTTGGATGTAGGTTTTGTTATGGAGAGGTCCATTGGTGTGGATGATTAGTGATCATGATGGATGATTGATGTTATTTATAGTGATGAAAGTTTAAATTAGGAAAACATGAACATTCAAAGGATCTACTTCCAATAAATGTTGTGAATTTAGGGAAACAGTAGCTAAGTCTAGGTGTGTTTGGTTATAAAAGAAAAATAATAATACTATTTTCCCGTTGTTAGCCTAGGCGGTCCCTTAATTAGGAGTCGGTCCCATTAAAATTAAGGGGGTTGCCTTTAATGAATTAAGGGGGCGCTACTGGCAATTCCTAGATTCCTAAATTTGTTTTTTTCTCAAAATTTTATGTGAGGGTTTTGTTTGGTGAGTTAATTTGTAGCAAGTCATCCTTTATAGAATTAAGATTTTTAGAAGTAATCTTGCAAATACCTAGTTTGACAAGTATAAATTAGAACTATTTCACATAATGTTTGGCAAACAAACTTGTGTTGAATAATTACTATGACCTAAGATGGGCACACATAAGAATTATAACAAGTTTAATTTAGGTTGTTGTAAAATTATAGCCCTTTTTACTAATTGAGCATGCAATAGCTAGTTTATACTAAGAACAAAATAATTTCATTTAGCAATTGTCGGATGGAAGAAGACCGGGGGGAGTAGAAGCAATCAATCATCTATATTTGTAATTGAGGATCATCCAAGAGAGCAATTGAAGGAACATATCAATATGAAGACAATCTATTAGGTGTAGTATAATGTTAATTGGAAAATAGGTTTCATTTCATCAATGAGATTTTGTTGAAATCTTAGTGTGTGCCTAAATGCAACAAATGTGTGAGTAAGAATTTATTTCGATCTAATAACGTATAAACCTAAGAAATTGTTAAAGTTACTCCTTGAATTTCAATCATGAGTAAAATAATAGATTGAGACTATTGTATATATGTATAATGAGATATGCATTTAGATAGAAGAATTAGTAAAAGTTTGCTTATAAAATTTTCCCAATCTTATGTTTAAGTATAAAATAGAAACCTAGATACAGAGAGAAGAAAAAAAATTGTCAGTCAGGTGGGTGGTCCCCTTAAAAGTAAGGGGGCCGCCCTTTATGAATTAAGGGGGCCACCACATGTTGAGAAAAATTTTCTTAGATTTTTGACAAATGGTTCATTGATGATTTGTTTATTATGCCGAAAACATAATCAATTTGTTCCATCATTCCTAGACCTAGACGTAAGTAGTTAAATGGCTCACATTTAAGTGGGTTTTGGTGCATAAGAATCACCAATGTGAGTTCTTGAGAGTATTTTCCCTTCCCTTTTAGTTCGTGCTCATCTGGACATAATTTTTGGAATAAAAGGGAAAAATGAAGAGGAATAAAGACGTAAGCGATGAGCTTGACAATGTCAAGACGAATGATGGTTAACATACAACGAACTTCATCCACGAAGTTATGTAGCTTTTCTCGAGTATTGTGAATGTTCATAGAACAATCACACGATGAGGTATGAGGTTATCTTAAAGGTAGTAGCGGAAAAGGTGCTCGGAAAATATTAACCATCTATTTAATAATAGAGGCATGATTAAGGTTTTTGTGAAACGAGTTTGACATAAATAAAGGGTGACATTTTAATTTGCATTTCGCCAATTAAAGATACTTAAATATGTTGGATGAAATAATTAAGTTGTCAAGATTTATCAAAATAAATTTAATAGTAACTAGACTATTAAATAGATAATGACACATTTACGAACTTTTTGGTAGATTTTGATTAGTTTTCTATCCTAAAATCGATGGGCAAGTTTGATCCTCATGGTGATAAAACATCGTGACATTCCTAAGGGGATGAAAAGACTAACGGAAGTGAAAGTACTTAGTCTTAGGATGTGCATATAAGAGAAGCTACGAATCACTTATGTAGAAACTTGTAAGATCTTTGTCACGCGACGGTTGATGTTAGCTTTTAGCTTTTGGAAAAGCATTTTAACATATGTTGTTAAAAGGCTTGAATATGAATTTTCGGATATGACCTTTAACGTTTGCGATTGTATGTTAAAGATACTTGAATATTTCGGATGAAATATTTAAGTTGTCAAACCTACTTTGAGGAGTATTAGATTTGAATCTAACTTTTCCTTGACGAAAGAATAGATCATTTGGAAGTGAGCGAGAAAAGAGAGAGTGATGTGTTTGGTATAAAATTCGACAGCATGGGGCTGTTTGGATTTTTAGATAGGGCGGTCCCCTTAATTATTTAAGGGGGGCACCCTTTTTACAAAGCCGGTCCCCTTAAAATTAAGGGGGCCGCCACCTGAACAACAAAAAAAAATTTGTTTTTCGATTATTGGCTGAATTAATTTAAAGTCTACTATTAGTAATATATATTAGTAGTCGAGATATGATATACTTATCATTGTGTTTCAATGATAGGTATGATTATTGACATTTTAATTAACTTTTCGTTAAATAAAAATTTCTTGGATTATTTCGGATGAGATAATCAAGACGTCAATTAGAGAGATGACTTAGAGACAAGACTTCTTGCGAAGAGGAAGAATTAATTTCTTCGGATGAAAAAATTAATTGACTTGATTTGAAGTGAGACGAGAGTGGATAACGAAGATAATGAAATGATAGGACGAATGTTGAGAATTTCGACAAGATGATTCTGATAAACTTAGATTATGTTAGACACGTAGCCGAGACGAAAGTCGAGGTCGAAAGGAATTTGTTTCATCCATAGTGTTTCGATGATCTTCGCGAGACTAAGCCTACTTCTATGTTAATTGTAAATGTAACACCCCCAAAATAGATCGCAGCGAAATATGGGTTTGGGAGCGTTACTTCATAGATCAATAGCACAAGATATATAAGAACGACCTTAAAAAGTGTCGTTAAAAACCGATACATTGGATTTAGCAAAATACTTGTTACAAAAGCCCGAAGCTTTACTTGTTCATTGTCAAATTATACAAAGATTCTAGTTCAAAAACAAACGTTTTCCCAAATGTAATGCAACCAAATCTTTAATGCAATTGACTTCCAAAATAACGACCACCAATGTATCCCTTGCATCTCGTGCCTTATTGATCTCCTGAGAAAAACATGCTTAAAAGGGTCAACAATAATGTTGGTGAATTCATAGGTTTATGAATTAAATAAATGTAGGACCGCAAGATTTCCCCTGTGAAAATACATTAAATGTAAACATCACAAAAATGCCATTACGTTTTCCTAAGCCCATGACACTGAAGCTCGACTTAAATGAATACCATATAAATGGCCTACATTGCCCATGTTGATGTTCTAACCCAGAACATCCCAAATCCGCCATGTTATACGTTCGCTCCCGGTGATAGCTAATCACTCGAACGGGGGCGTCACCCCTAAATAGATCTATTTATAACACCCGCGCTCACCCTCTAGGTGATTTACAGTTCATGATAGTGGGCACATTGGGTTATCGCTACTTAGACAAACACGTAATCAGTTTAAATATAAAATATCCACTTGCGTCCAATTGTAAAACAAAGCATGTTTTCACACCAAAACATATAAATCATTATAAAATGTAAAACGTGGGGCTATAAACTCACCTTGAGTTACTGATAATCCAAATATCACAGATAATGCGTCACGCAAATCGTCAGATGCAACCTATTTAAATTAAGGTCGTATAAGTGCTAATCATGGTAGTTAACATCTACCATATACAATTCTACATAGCTAGATCACCATCTAATTGTTTTGGTAAAATTGTGTTTAATAGGTAAAAATATTTATAATTACCGTTTTAGTAAAACCGGCGTAACTTTCGCGTTTCAAGTCCATTTCTTGCGTTTCTTAGGTCCATGTTTTTGTATTAAGACGAGTTATCAATATTTGATATTTTCATAATTTGGACCTGATGGTGAACAGTACTTTTACTATTCACACCAGACCCTAAATGTATTTATATAGTTTTTGTTATCGTAAAACCCGTAAATGTCGTATTTTCTTCGTTATAGCTCCGTTTTTAACGATTCTTTCGAGCACGTTCTCGTAGTTGAAAGTTCTATTGATTTATGAGGTATAAAAAAATAAACGTTTTTGTCATGAATAGTAACTTTTATAAAAATTGTTTTATAAAAGTATTAATTGTCGTAAACTCGCGAAATTCATAACTCATTCGTTATTAATTGAAAAATTACGATTCTTATCATTTTGGAATCCTAAAAATATGTACAATCTGTGAAAAATACTAAACTTTCTGTTTTTGAAGTATTTTATAACTTGCTTTATAAAGTTTATTTTATAAAACCGGTATTAACGTAAATCGTATTTTTATCGTATCTTTCTCGTTATTAATCCGTTTTTCGAGTTTCTTACCTTTTTGGAATCGTCACGAGATGTAATATCTTTTTAAAATGTCAAACCCACTGTTTGGATTTCGAATCCAAACAGCCCCCTTATGATACATATATATACTTATTTGTTTAACTTGTTTTATATACTTTTCAACTAAGTAAATTTCCACAAGTTCTTAATAACTCATAATATACTATGTTATACATATAGTAATGTCCTTAGGTCTATGATTTGTCTATTTGTCTAAGATAACAAGTTCATAACTTAACATAAAATCATAAATTTCCTTAAGTAACTTTTATGTACAAGTTTATACCTAAACATTTTCCACTTAAACCAACATGTTAACATACTTATATTTCCATTATATCATAATATTACCTATCACATAACATAAGAAAAAGTGTACAAAATGATCATCACAAGTAAAAACTCATTTTACATGTTTAAAAGTCCTAAATGGTAATTTTTGCTATAAAGAACATATATACTCATAAGAATGATAAAAGTAAAGACATAAGGGTTTTTAGATAACCTTATATTGATGTATGATGATAAGAAATGTATCATAAACCCTGGTTTAGACTTTAAACCCAAGCTTGCACACTTGAAAACCTTAGTTTTCTTAAAAAACCCTAATCTTGCAAAACTTGCTTCAATACTTTTAAATGGTTAACCAAGGCTTGGAAACATCTTAGTATATCTTAGGAATGATGTGTGTATGTGTGTATGCTCTTAGAAAATCAAGGTATGGATTGATTAAATGGGGGTTTGTTTGTCGTGGCTTATTGAAGGAAAAAGGGAGAGAATTGTTTTGATTTTTGGTAAAGGAAAGACTTTTATGTTTTTATCTCAAGTATTGCTAGTATATATGATATAAGTTAGTTAAAAAGATGGTGAACAAGACCATAAAGACTTTTAAAGGGGGAGGGATGGCTGGCATGGGCAAGCATGGGGTGAAATAGTGATGACTAGTGATATAAATCACTAGTCATGATAGAAGTCATGTTAGCCCTTACTTGTTCAAGTCCTTGGTTATGGTTTTATGTTTATATGCTCCCTAATGTGTAGGTGATCCCATGAAAATGAGGGTGAATGTTTGCTAGATATTTTACTTGCATAATCCTTGGTAAAAAGAAAAGAATGAAGTATACTTGGAATTTAAATGAATGTATAATATGTAAAGATGTATACTAGCAAAAATGAATAAGTGTGGGCTTATTTCTATAAATATGGGGCATCCCATTATATAATTATGGTTAAAGTTTTATAAACTTTGATCATTGGAATTTAAAATAGGCATTTGTTGAAGCGTAGATTAATTACTGTGGTTCTGGGTATGCCTAAACGTACTTTATCGCGAAACGTACATAAAATACGTAACCAATAGAAATAAATGAACAATGACCATAATTATTCTCAAAATAATTATTTAATACTTTATTGATGTAAATGCTTAATTTTTTGGTACCCGTTTACATTGAACGATAGTTTTTATTTACGTGATTTAACTTAACGATTATGATTTAAAGCAACCGCGTACAATACTAAAAATACATAGTTGCTTTATTGACGGCGTCCATGTCTCTAAAACACGGGGTGTTATAGTCTCCCCCAATTAAGTAAGCCTTGTCCTCAAGGCTTAAGACGCGGCACTTGTCGACGGTGCGGTATTTGTAAACAGATGTGGGTATTTCTTCCGGAATTGATCCTCATATTCCTACGTAAACTCAGGACCTCGCTTGGTGTTTCATCGAACCTTGACTAATGGAATGCGGCTTCGCTTCAACCGTTTAACTTCACAGTCCATGATCTCAACGGGTCCCGCAACAAACAAAAGCTTGTCATCAAAATGAAGTCCATCCAACAAAACGGCTAATGGTTCGTCGGCGTAGCACTTTTTCAAATTAGATACATGAAATGTATTGTGAACCCAGCTTAACTCTTCTGGAAGTTCGAGCTTGTAAGCAACCTCTCCAACCTTTTCTAACACCTTGAAAGGTCCAACATACCTGGGGTTTAACTTCCCCCTGTTTGCCAAAACGTACGACCCCTTTCCAAGGAGAAACTTTAAGCATAACTTTATCCCCGACTTGGAATTCCATCGGTTTACGCTTTAGATCGGCGTAACTTTTCTGTCGATCTCGAGCGGCTTGCATCCTTTGCTTGATTTGGATGATTTTCTCAGTCGTCTCTTGAATTAGTTCTGGACCGAGGATTTGAGCTTCTCTAATTTCGGTCCAACAAACAGGTGAACGACACTTTTGAACATAAAGTGCTTCGAATGGTGCGGCCTTGATGCTAGCGTGATAGCTATTGTTATATGAGAACTAGACTAATGGCAAATGGTTAACCCAACCCTTTCCAAAGTCAATCACACAAGTACGCAACATATCCTCGAGAGTTTGAATGGTCCTCTCGCTTTGTCCGTCTGTTTGTGGATGGTACGCAGTACTCATATCTAGACTAGTACCTAACACATTCTGAAGTGACCTCTAAAAATTTGATGCGAACCTAGGGTCACGATCACAAATAATCGAGAGATGTATTCCATGCCTCGTGACCACCTCCTTTAGGTACATTCTTGAAAGTTTATCCATCGGATCAGTCTTTCTCATCGGTGTAAAGATCATAGACTTAGTGAGTCGGTCAACAATCACTCAAATGGTGTCGTAGCCTTGCGACGACTTAGGAAGCTTAGTAACAAAATCCATAGTAATGTTGTCCTACTTCTATTCAGGTATCTTGGGTTGTACCAACAATCCTGATGGTCTTTGATGTTCGACCTTGACCTTAGCACATGTTAAACACTTGCTAACATAGGTGGCGATGTTTGCCTTCATATTGGGCCACCAATATAGCTTTTTTATGTCTTGGTACATCTTGTTAGAACCCGGATGTATGGAGTATTTTGATTTGTAGGACTCGTGCATGATCACAGTCCGCAAATCGCCATAACAGTGTAGCCAACTCTTGCCATTGAGGCATAGAGTTCCATTCGCACGGGGTTCCAACTTTTCCGTCCTAATCACCTCTGGATTTTTAGCATTTTCAACCAACATTCCTCCAACATCTTCGTTCTTGATGTTCTCTGGTTTTCGTGCTTTAGTTTGAGCATTCAAGATTTGTTTGGGAAGATCCAAGCCAATACTCATGATTAAGGCTCGAACTCTTAATGGTTGATCTCTCTCCTTCCTACTTAGAGCATCAGCAACAACGTTTGCCTTTCCCGGGTGATAACGAATCTCACAATCGTAATCACTGAGCAACTCCAACAAACGACGTTGCCTTATGTTCAACTCTTTCTGATTAAGAATGTGTTGTAGGCTCTTATGATCAGTGAACAATGTGCACTTGGTTCCATACAGGTAGTGCCTCCAGATCTTGAGAGCGAACACTACTGCTCCAAGTTCTAAATCATGAGTCGTATAATTCTTCTCATGAATCTTCAGTTGGCGTGATGTATAAGCAATCACCTTTTCTCTTTGCATTAACACAATGCCCAAACCCTTCTTTGAAGCATCGCAGTATGCGATAAAATCTTCGCTTTCTTCAGGTAAGGCCAAGATTGATGCACTGCATAACTTCTGCTTTAACAGTTGAAAAGCTGCTTCTTGTTTATCACCCCAAACAAACTTGACCTTCTTCTGGGTGAGCTTGGTCATTGGTTTGGCGATCTTCGAAAACCCTTCGATGAATCTTCGATAATACCCAGCAAGACCTAAAAATTGATGAATCTCCGTTGGTGACTTAGGAGATGTCCAATCTTTAATGGATTCGATCTTGGCGGGATCCACGTGAATGCCCTCACTATCAATCACGTGACCAAGGAACTGTACTTTGGGAATCCAAAATTCACACTTAGAAAATTTGGCATACAATTCCTCCTTCTTAAGCAATTCTAGAATTGCCTTAAGATGTTCTTCGTGTTCCTTCTTGTTCTTTGAAAAATTAATATATTGTCAATAAAGACAATAACAAACTTATCCAAATATGGTTTGCACACTTGATTTATGAGATCCATAAGTATCGCTGGTACGTTCGTCAACCCAAATGGCATAACTTGGAACTCGTACTGACCATACCGAGTTCTGAATGCTGTTTTCGGAATATCTTATTCCAGTACTCGAAGCTGGTGATAACCTGATCGCAGGTCTATTTTAGAATAAACACTGGATCATTGTAGTTGAGACCGGAGCTCCCCAAGGTGAGGAACTGGGTCTTATAAATCCCTGGTCAGATAGTTCTTTCAGTTGCTCCGACAACTCTTTCCTTTCGGAAGGCGCCAATCGATATGGTGCCCGTGCTACAGGTGCAGCACCGGGTATCAAATCGATTTGAAATCTCCACTTGTCGGGTCGGTGGAAATGCCCGGCAAGTCTTCAAGAATTACCTCGGGAAAATCCCGAACGATTGGCACGTCCTCAAGTCGTTTCTTCTTCGACTTTTCTTCAGTTCCCCTGGTAGTAACATGTGCCAAAAGACCTGACATCCTTTTAGCATGTACTTCTGTGTTTTAGTGCACTAGATGATGTTCAATCGAGACTCGTTTGCACGGTTGCTTTCGTTACTACAAAAAAAATGTTTCGTTTCCGAATGGAACACGAACGATCTGTTCGTCACAAACAATGACGGCCTGGTATCTCGCCAACTAGCCCATACTAAATATGACGTCAAAACTACCAAGTTCTATGGCATTAAGTTGATGTTAAATGGGTGATTTAGTAAATTCTCTAATGGCGAGTAAATTCGGTAGCGAATTGTCCTAAGGCGACTAGTGATGTGTCTCGGCTTCTCGGCTTAGGATTTGGTATAAGATGATGCCAACCTTATAGTAAGATGGAGTGAAGGTCTGCTTAGTTGCTATGGTTACTAATTTGATTTCCAGAAGTAAACACGTTTTATGAATACGCACACAAAACATGATATAAGTAGAAAATTGTTTTCTTGACAAGAGGTTTTTAGAGTGACTACTCTCAGCACGGCATGGTACTTTCCTGAATTATACATAGTTGATCAGGCCATGTATAATTGAGGACTAACGATGCATTGCTCATTTTTGTCAAAATAGCGTTATGATTTCATGATATTCGTGAGAGTAGTTTGTAAGAGTAAATAAGAAACCTAGGTAAATATTGACAAAATTTTCATAATACGATAATTTGATAGATAATTTGAAATCATTCGTACAACTGAAATTTAAGGGAAATACAACGAGAACTCCTAAGGAGATAAAGTTTAAGATAGTTCCAACTTAGGGTTTACTAGGCAAGGCGAGACAACTTTCTCTTTTAAGCTTTGATCTCATCTTTAATGTTGTTAGGGTCTTGATTGGTTTCCCCTTCTCTTAAGGCATGCACCACTCCACGTGCTCCAGCACCTCTAGTTTGGTTTTCATGGTCACTCCTGCAGTGCCCTTGATTCCCACATTCATAGCAATAGCCTCGATAGTATTAGCCACTCGCTGGGCTACAACCCGCTCAATTTACTCAACACTCATCCCTTGATTAACAGTTGTCATCATTTCTTGAAAATCACAGGGAACAAAATGTATATGAAGTTTCATCCACAGGAAAATCATGACACTCCGTGATCCCAACATATATGTAAGGTGAGACCACGTTATGCAGAGATATAAGATAACGGCAACCATGGCGTAAATAAATCCCCATCATACAGTAGCATGATCATAACCAACAGCGTAGGTTAATACTTAATACATCGTTTACATGAGTAAAAGAGTACAAGCTTTTTATTAACACTACCAACCGAGTATTACTCAAGTTTAGTGGGATATAATACAAAACAAGCTACACTGATAAATCTATTTGTCTAATGCTAGACTCTTATGTTATCTTTAAGTGACTTAACATTCTCTGGTGGTGGTGACGATGAAGGTAGTGCAGCAGCAAACTCGGTAATGCATGCCTCAACAGATGGTGATCATGGAGTATTGTGTTAAATAGACATCCATATTGCACGGGATTTGGTTTCAGAAAAAAAGATGATATGGTGTGGAGAGGTGGATTGTGTAGAAGCAGACTCATTAGTCTCAAATGTCTCTGTATTCTCAGCTTGAGGGGACAGGATCATCTGTAGGTACAGCAGAAGGGTCGGCCGGAGCTAGTTGCTCCTTTGCCTCCTCCTCCTCATCCTTCTCAACATCATCATCATCGTCGTCATCATCAGATGACTCATTATCATAATTGTCTCCTCTATCGGTAGGATAGTCAGCAGGATCCTCCTCAGGGTCCTCCTCATCCTCCTCCGGATCTGAGTCAGCAATGTAGCTCGGTGATAGGGCTGTAGATGAGGCATCAGCAGGTAGAGGCTGATCCTCCATTGGTTCCTTTAGCTCCTCATCAAAAGCTCACTGGAATCTTCATGGCTTAGATTAATATAGACAGACGTGTAGGTAACCGTCGATGGTGAAAACATGACTGCTTGCAACGATCAAAACTTAACTTATATAAATATATTATATAAGGCCAGTATGGTAAATATGAATATGCGCTCATGGCATAAATGAATGATGGTAAGATATCATAATTACCTTAATGTTTAGGTAGCGCTTAGGACCTACGAGCCTATAATGCTACCTTGCCTAAGGAAATGTTCCCCTATTTATATAGATAACCCTTATATAAATAATTGTAGAGTTGTGTGAAAGAATGCAAACTCATCTTTATATATATATATAATATACCCTCATAGTAACGTACGTACTATAATATGAACATGTATATGCATCATGTAAGCATATAATAAAACTAACTAATGCAAACAACTAGTGTATTTAAGTCCTGTGAAAAACCCCTTTGTAGGAATGCAATGTTTGAAAACGGTTATAGTCCAGCAAAAACATTTGACCTGGTTCTCTATAACCTTGGCTCTGATACCAATCTGTAACACCCCCAAAATAGGTCGCAGCGGAATATGGGTTTGGGAGCGTCACTTCATAGATCAATAGCACAAGATATATAAGAACGACCTTAAAAAGTGTCGTTAAAAACCGATACATTGGATTTAGCAAAATACTTGTTACAAAAGCCCGAAGCTTTACTTGTTCATTGTTAAATTATACAAAGATTCTAGTTCGAAAAAAAACGTTTTCCCCAAATGTAATGCAACCAAATCTTTAATGCAATTGACTTCCAAAATAACGACCACCAATGTATCCTTTGCACCTCGTGCCTTATTGATCTCATGAGAAAAACATACTTAAAGGGGTCAACAATAATGTTGGTGAATTCATAGGTTTATGAATTAAATAAATGTAGGACCGCAAGATTTCCCCTATGATAATACATTAAATGTAAACATCACAAAAATGCCATTATGTTTTCCTAAGCCCATGACACTGAAGCTCGACATAAATGAATACCATATAAATGGCATATATTGCCCATGTTGATGTTCTAACCCAGAACATCCCAAATCCGCCATGTTATACGTTCGTTATCGGTGATAGCTAATCACCCGAACGTGGGCGTCACCCCCAAATAGATCTATTTATAACACCCGCGCTCACCCTCCAGGTGATTTACAGTTCATGATAGTGGGCACATTGGTTTTAACTACTAAACGCACCCCTTTGTGCTTATTATTTAACCAAGACGCACCCCTTTGTGCCGATAAGATCAAACCAACGCACCCTTTGGTGGTGGTTTTAAACCCGAACGCACCCTATGTGGGTGTTTATAACCAAAAACAAACACCCCCCTTGGGCCGTTGACCGCGAAACAAACGCACCCTCGGTGCTATTACCACAACCGACGCACCCTTGGTGTTTAAAACAAATTGAACAAAACACCCCTCGGTGGTGATGAAGGTGGCGGCATGGTGGTGATGGTGTAGGGGAGGAAATAGAGGTGGTGAGGGTGACGGCATGGAGGTGATGGTTCGTGATGATGATGATGACGGTGGTGGTGTGGCTGTGACTGCCGGAGGGAAGGGAAACGGCGAGTGGCGGCGAGTGGTGTTGAGGATCGGGTAGATTGGGTCACCAGGATCATTTTTGGTTTCGGTCGAAAAAGTCCGCCGAATAAGTTTTTCGGCAAGCGGCCACCACATAAGCATAAGGGTCAATCTAGGCTTATGGGACAGTCAATCGACTCCTAGATATCCTATGTCTGACAGATCCTCGAACGGACTAGATACCTCCGTGTAAGTGACTGTGGTAATCCTCTGAATCCGTCATGACCAATCTGAAAAGCAAAAGAGCTTATATATGTACTAACTATTAAGACTCTTTTTTAGTATTATTCATAGTATTTTATAACATGATATTCAATCATGAATGATCTCTAGTCTAACCAATATTATTCAACAACTATGTGTTTGTCTGTTCCCGTGTGAAATTCCTTTGTATGAATGCAATGTTTAACCGGTTATAGTCCAAGCAAAACATTTGACCTGGTTTTATATAACCTTGGTACTAATACCAATTTGTAACACCCCCAAATTGGGTCGCAGCGGGGAAATATGGGTTCCCCCCCCTCTAAAGATGGTACTTCAGTAGTTCTAATAGCCACAAGATTTTATATTAAGATAGACCATTTCAAAAGTCGTTTGGAAATTGATTACATTAGGATTTTACAATATTGTTGTTACATAAGTCCGAAATTCACTTGTTCATTGTTCAAAAAACATAGATTTTAGGCCTTAAAAAATATGTTCCACAAAAATGTAATGCTACCAGAATCATAATGCATATGACTTCTAAAATAACGACCGCCAATGTATCCCTGGTCTTGTACCTCATTGATCTCCAAAGAAAACATTGCTTAAAACGTCAACAATAATGTTGGTCATAGGTTTGTAAAATGTATAATGTTGGACCGCAAGATTTTCCCTTGTTAATGAAACAGATGACAAAACATCATAAAATTAATTAAGATTCCTAAGCTCTGTCACTGGAAGCTCGACATGTATAATTACAATATAATTTGCCAACATTTCCAGTGATGATGTTTCTACCGCACATACATCCCGAATCCGAATGGTTATACATTTGTTGTCCGGACATACCGGTACAGTGAGCTTGGATCACCCGAACAGGGATGTCAATCCCAAATAGATGTATTTATAACATTCACGCTTACAATAAGTAATTAACAGTTCATGATAATGGGCTTAGAGGGTTATCGATACTTAGGCAAACACGTAATTGTAATGTAAAATGTTCACTTGCGTCCAATTGTAAAACATGCATATGTTTCTCACCCCAAAACTTGTAAATCATTATAAAACTGTAAAACGTGGGGCGATGAACTCACTCTCCGATATCGGGATGAGTAACATTGTAAACAAAATGCCTCGAAAAATGCGCTCTCTCATATGCCCTGAATGCAACCTAATTAATTATAGGCCGTATGAGTACTAAGTACTTTGATAAACATTAAGACAGTATTAATTCTTATATAGCTATATCACCATCTAATTGTATTTGTGAAATCATATTTATAAAGTAAAAACGTTTATAAATATCTCTTCAGTAAAAACGGCGTAACTTTATCGTTTTAAGTCCGTTTCTTATGTCCACGCTTTCGTATTAAGACGAGGTATCAAAATATTATATTTTCATATTTTCAACCTACTAGTAAACAGTATTTTTTACTGTTCATATACTTTTATAAATTTAGCTATCGTAAACTCCGCCGTAAATGTCGTATCTTATTCGTTTTAACTCCGATTTTAGTGATTCTTTCAAGCACGTATTCGTAATTAAAAGTTTTATCTAACTAATGTATTTTCCAAAATGTATCTAAGATGAATAGTGATTTTTACTGTTCATAGTTTATATAATTATTTTTATAAACTTTAATTATCGTAAACACGGAAAAATCCATAACTCCTTCGTTATTGATCAAAAAATTATGATTCTTAATGTTTTGGAATCCTAAAAATATGTACTATATGAGAAAAATATCCAACCTTTTATGTCAAAGGTGGTTTTTATATCAGAGGTGGTTTGTAATGAGTTTTTATAAAATTTCTTTTATAAACGCGTTTATTATTGTATAACTTACAAATGGCGTATCTTCTTCGTTATAAATCGGTTTTTCGAGTTTCTTACATTTTTGGATCTATATGAGATGTAGTATTTTATAAAAATATAAATGAATGTTTTATACTTCGAATTAAAACAGAAAGTTTTGGGTTTTTAGTTAATAATGTGTTTAAACTTGTTTTTGTAACTTTTTAGTTTAGTAACTTGTTACAAGTCCTCTACAACACCATATATCACATGTCTTACATATTTAAGGTCCTTAGTCCATGATTTGTCCAAATATTGTCCAAGATAACAAGATCAATCACGTCCTTAATTTTTTAATAAACGTATTTAAGTACTTTTTTTAAATCACTAGTTATATATACTTTTTATACATAAACAACACTTGTGCAATACTTATACTACCTTTAACCACGTGATATTAACATCCATATAACTTATGTAATATAGTATATTCATCCTTTATCTCAGTAAAAAGACTCTAGTTTTTCATGTAAATAAGTTTCCTAGATGGTGATTAATACATTAGTCATTATTTACACATAAATTTATGCAATGTTGATAAGAGTTTTAAGGTTTTAGATACCTTAATATGATGTAGGATGATGAACAACAAGATCTAAACCCTTGTTTAGCTATTAAACCTAAGCTTCCAATACAAAGATAACCCTAATTCCAAGTAAACCATAATCTTGCATTTTCTTTGCTTAACCCTTTTAATTGCTTAACCAGCCTTCAACCTTTTTTGTATACCTTGCTATATGATCTTTGAACACTAGAATATTGGTTAGAAAATTTGTTATGGTTGGTTCTTTGTGTGCTGATTTTGAGCGATGGCTAGAGATAGGCAAAAGAGAGAGTTTTGATTGGTTTTTACTTAAGGAAATGTATGTATGATTTTTCTACAAGACTTAAGCCTTTATTTATACTTGAAGAATAAAGTCAAGTATACTAGGAAAAATTCAAAGAATCAAGTGAGATGGGAGGGGGTGGGGGACGACAACACAAGGAGGGTTTCAAGGGGTTTTAGTCCATTTCACTATTTGTACTAGTCCAGGATTTATGAGTTGAACGTGTACATGTATTGGTTCGTATTTTTTGTGCTATATGTCTCCTAATGAGGAGGTTATCCCACAAAATTTAGGAAGAAAAGTCTTGATATCTTGAAGATACTATGTAGTTTAAGTATAATGTGTATACTTGTAACATTTAGTGTTTAGTTGGTTTCTTTTATGTAAAATTCAGCTACCATGAGTAACATTAGGTGAATTTTTTATAAATACTTTTTTTGTTTTTTTTATTTTAAGCATAATGGGTTATAATACTGGGTATTTTTTGAAGTGGTAAAAAATATTTTGGTGGTTCTTGAGAAGGCCTAAACGTATTTTATCGCGAAACGTTATCACTTTATCGTAATCCACCCTAATAAGAAACATAAATGTGCAAGATAATAATTATCCTACCTCATAATTATTACCACTTGCTTGACGTATAACATTTAAATTGTTTGATGCCCGTGACGTTGATTGACCATTTTTAGGCTTACGCAATTTAACTTTAACGATTATAAATTTAAAAGCAAACGATGGTTCCAAGACTAAAAAAAAATAATAGTTAACATTGAATGACGTCGTTACAAATGACCTAAAACACGGAGGTGTTATAATTTCTTGAATTCTTTTACGGCCATGGCGTATTCTTCGTCTTCACTATCAGAAGTTGAATTATCTTCATCACTTGAATCCTTTTTGGCCTTCAAGGCAAGAGATCTATTTTGTTCTCTTTTGCCTTTGACCATTTCGGAATCTTTCTTTATTATTACTTCATAAACTTTCTAGTTTCCAATAAGTTCATCACGTGATAGAGATGTTAAATCCTTTGATTCTTCAATAGTCGTAACCCTTTGCACGCCATTTAGGATGAAGTGCCCTAAGAAATTTTCTAACATAATTTCTTGCTAGAAAAAAACTGTCATAAGTGTTTTTTAGACTTAGTATAATAGTATTAAATCTAGCAAAAAGCGTCTCTCATCATTCCGCTTTCGGAATCGGTTAAATTGTTCATATTGTTGAACAATAAGATCTATTTTATTGTCTTTGACTTGACTATTACCATGGTGAGTGATTAATAAAGTATCCCAAATTTCTTTTGCGGTTTTACACATAAAAATTCTTTCATGTTCTTTACGTGGTAAAGCATTATAAATCACCATTTTAGCTTCATTATTTTTTGCAAGTTTCTTCTTAAGATCATCGTTTTGATTATCAAATGGTACAATTTCATCCTTTTTAGTTTCGGGATTATTTTGAATAGGAGAAAAATCACCATAGGTAATAACATGTCAAAGATCCAGATCTTTTGATTTCACATAAGTTTCGAATCTATTTTTCCAATAAATAAATCCATCACTTTCAAATAGTGGTGGTCTTTGCATAGATTGCCCTTCTAAATATTTTTCTGACATTATAGATCGATTCAAGTTTTAAAATACAGTTTATTTTAAAAATCATGTTTGACGTGATCTCTCATACGCGCCCTGCCCCTCAACTCTCCTTATGGAAAACTAGAAAGGGGGGTTGAATAGTTTACCGCTTTTTAATTTGATGTTTAGTTTTATTATAAAAACTTAGATTCGACTTTATGTGATTCACAATGTGCATAATAGGAACAATTTAACTAATCAAATAAGTAATGACAAGATATGAAATAAGTATGCAAGATAAGAGAAATAAGAGTTGTAAAGATCAAACCACAACATGAGGATTTATAGTGGTTTGGTAATGAAGCACCTCTTCGCCCTACTCCACTCCCCGAGCACCAAACTTGAGAGTTTTCTTCACTATGTCAACAAGCTCCCTTTAGGCCGAGAAAACCGTACGATACTTAGCTTCCACCAATTTTCGACACTAAGCAAAAATGTCGATTCTAATCCTAGGATAGAATCCATAACTATAACAACTAACCACACTACTTCGCGATAATTCACTATCATCGCTGCACATCGTAACTTTTTCTTCATCTTCACGACTTCCCTGTACTTCACAACTTCACTTTTCAATTCACAACTTTGCTACTCTTCACAACTTTTTCTAGACTTCTCGTCACAACTGCACTTCATAACTATACATCTTGCTTGTTCAACAACATCTTAACAAGTACTTAATAAGTTCACCAACCTGATCTTAACTATACTTTACAATGATCACCACAATTACTTAATATACAATACTACGATACACACCTTCACCAATATAACACATTGATTTTACAAGATATGATACAATTGCAACAAGGTTGCAAGGACACACACTAAGCTATAATATTTCTTCACTTGATGGTAGGAAGTATTCTTCTCTTGCACTTGAGGATCAAAGTTTGGATCACTTGGAAACAAAGTTTTATGATTAAATGATCAAAGGAATGAAAGGAGGGTATAAACTGATTTAGAACAGAAAGAATTGTGGTGCCATAAGGTGAGAAAATCATTGGCGAATAGTCAATATTTATGGCAAATGAGTTGACTGTTATTGGTCTGGCCTAGGTCCCTTTAAGTAATTAAGGGGACTTGCCCTTATACATTAAGGGGGTCGCAGCCTAGTAGCTCCCTTCTTTTGTCTTTTTGGGGGGAGGTATTTTTGAAACATTTTAGCCGTTTTTAGGTAGAAATTTTGATTCAATAATATTTTTTTGAATTAAATACTCAACAAAACATTTCTTTCTAAATCTAAAAATGTTTTGTAGAAAGTTATAATAATGTTGTGACATTTTTATAAAAAAATGTTAGGTTAAATTAAAAATTCATTGATCATATATGCATTAAGCTTTTATTTATTCATACCTTTTAGTGATGTAATATTTTTGAAAATGAAATTTATCTAATTACTTGTTTGTGTTTAATTTTACATTTGATGTTTTTACATTTTGTATTATCAAATAGTAAAGTGGTAAAAAAAATATGAATAACGTTTTTAGACATATTTCTATCAACATCATAAATCGTATCGGAGGGGTCTGATCCTCAACCTAGGTGGCTATGTTGGAGCCGCGTCTCTGAAACACCCCCGTCAAAAACCCTATCCACCATTATCTTCTCTAAAAACATGAGATCTTTGTGTCTGCTGAAGAAGAATTTAACATTCAGAAGTTGCAATTAGTGGAGGCGGAGAAAAAGAAAATAGGACAAGAGTATGAGCGCAAACAGAAGTTGAAGTTGTCATAGTTCATGTGATACAAATGGTGAATCTAGTTTTGTTTTGTAGCTATCAAGTTTCTTTTTCTTTTCATTAAAAAAAGTTTTTGTTATCATGTAATGTTTTAAGAGAATATTTTGGTTTATTCTCCAGTTCGGGATACTTTGGTTTATCCCGTAGTTTGTGTTGGTGATTTGTGCTAAGTTCATAAATCCACACAATCGTAATTTGTGTTGATGATTTGTGCTAAGGTCACAAATTCACATAATGTTATATTATTATTCGTGCTTCGGTCACGAGCCGATTCGTTTTACGTTAATGTTTTGTTTTTTTTCTTTTCTAGTTTACTACTTCAGTCTGAGCTTTCGCGATTTCATCGCTAGGACTGCGGGGAAGTATTAGTGGATATTTAGGCCCAAGCCCGGTTTGTGGGTTTAGGGCATTAGGGTTTCATCATTATAAATAATGGTCATTAATAACATTATACCTACGGGGTTTTATCATTGTCTTACACGTCAGTGGTTGATGGTGGTGGCGACAGTGGACTTGAAATGTAAAACTTAACGGGTAATCGTTAGATATTTAATGAAAATACCTAAATTGGCAACAACAAAAATTAGCTACATTTTTATGCCAAAATAATTGCATTACTTCGATTAAAAATAACACCTAACTTGATTACCTTTTGAGAAAAGTTCATTTGCATACCAGTTTTTCCTCGCATACCAAGGGACAAATCTTCACCATCCATTTGAGTTTGATCTAATGATGGGGATTAATCTAAGATTTAATTTTATTTAATGGATAAGATTAAACCTTAAAAAACATCCACCACCCCTTCTTACTTTTGTGTTTTTTAATTAAAACACACTTTCACCCTTATTTTTAAAAATTACATATCGCAAAAATCGTAAAACGTTAAGATACTCTTAAAATTACACCATCGTGATGAGCATTAAATTATCTTTCAATAGAGTGGCACTTTCATATACTTTTGACAAACTTTTTTTTTTGTATATTTTTGTTTTTTCTTGGTGTAGTATTTTGTTTGATATATCACGTGTGATATTAGACTAATCTGTAAGTTAGATCACTCCACATCGCTTTCGTAAACGGGTAGTAAATATTTGTGTGGACTTCAACTGACTCAATTTTCCATTTTTTTGGCATCTGTTAGAGTATATATTTTAGCTTTCCTACCATTTATCATAATTAGATTTGGACATCGAATCAAATCAGTTTATTTATAGACGTTAGTGAATAACGAAGAATTTTTTAATTTTTATCATTCAAAATCTACTTAAAGTATCAATGTTGTATAATCATTTTTATACGTTCGAACACTCAACATGATGTCATGAAATAAGCGTAAGTATTTATGTAAAACATTAAATGGTTCATCATGTTTTGACATTAAAAAATAAACATATTTACCATTCTAACCCATATATAAAAATATTTGTGAAAATTAAATTAAAACACTATTTTCTCACAAAACTATGTTTTAACCTTTTTAATCTACTAAACTGTATATATATTTACAAGTGATACATACATTGATTACTATTAAGAATTTCAAAAATAACCACAGTTAGTGTCACATTATATTGCTTTATCACTTGTGATATTAATTATATGTGAAATACCATGACTAATGTCACTTTATATTACTTTATCACATGAGATATTATTATTATTTATTTATCACTGGTGATACTACAATGTCAGGGGTAATAAATGTTAAGCCACGGGTGAATCTTACTTTATAAAGGTATTGGTATTAGGTTTAAAGGTTGGGGTTTTGCGGGGTGTAGGTTTAGTGGTTAGGAGTTTAGGGTTTAGGTATAGATTTTAAGTTTATGTATATCTAATCATCTTGTGATTATTAACTTAGAGGTTTGAGGTTTAGGATTTGGTATAGGGTAGTGGTCAGGGGTTTAGGGTTTTTGGTATATATTTTAAAGTTTATGTATATATCACTTGTGATATTATACCTAGAGGTTAGGTTAGGGTTTTTGGTATAGGGTTTAGTGGTTAGGGTTTAGAGTTTTTGGTATAGGGATTAGTGGTTAGGGAGGGGGTTTAGGGTTATTCGCATGGGGTTTAGGATTTTTGTATAGGGTTTAGTGGTTAGGTGTTTAGGTTTTTTGGTATAGGGTTTAGTGGTTAAGGGTTTAGGTTTTTGGTATAAGGTTTAGTATATATCACTTGTGATATTATACCTAGTGGTTAGGGGTTTAGGATTTTTGGTATAGGGTTTAGGATTTTTGGTATAGGGTTTAGGGTTTTTGGTATAGATTTTAAAGTTTATGTATATATCACTTGTGATATTATACCTAGTGGTTAGGTATTATACCTAGTGGTTAGGTATTTAGGGTTTTTGGTATAGGGTTTAATGGTTAGCGGTTTAGGATTTTTGGTATATATTTTAAAGTTAATGTATATATCAGTTGTGATATTATACCTAGTGGTTAGGGGTTTAGGGTTTAATGGTTAGGGGTTTAGGGTTTTTGGTATAGATTTTAAAGTTTTATGTATATTTCATTTGTGATATTATACCTAGTGGTTAGGGGTTTAGGGTTTTTGGTATAGGGTTTAGTGGTTAGGGGTTTAGGGTTTTGGTATAGGTTTTAGTGGTTATGGAGGAGGTTTAGGGTTTATGGTATAAGGTTTAGCGGTTAGGTGTTTAGGATTTTGGTATAGGGTTTAATGGTTAGGTGTTTAGGGTTTAATGGTTACGGGTTTGGGGTTTTTGGTATAGAGTTTAGTGGTTAGAGGTTTAGGGTTTTTGGTATAGAGTTTAGTGGTTAGGGGTTTAAGGGTTTTGGTATAGGTTTTAAATTTTATTTATAACATCACTCTTGTGATATTATACCTAAGTGGATAGGGGTTTTGGGTTTTTTGGATATAGCGGTTTAGTGTTTAGGGATTTCTGGTTATAGATTTTAAAATTTATGTATAATATCACTTGTGATATTATATCTAGTGGTTAGGGGTTTAGGGTTGTTGGTATAGAGTTTAGTGGTTAGGGGTTTAGGGTTTTTGGTATAGGGTTTAGCGGTTAGGGTTTAGGGTTTAGTGGTTAGGGGTTTAGGGTTTTTGGTATAGGGTTTAGCGGTTAGTGGTTTAGGGTTTAGTGTTTAGAGTTTTTGGTAGGGTTTAGTGGTTTATGTATACATCATTTGTGATATTATACCTAGTGGTTAGGGGTTTAGGGTTTAGGGTTTTGGGTATGAGCTTTAGTGGTTATGGGTTTAGGGTTTTTGGTATAGGTTTTAAATTTTATGTATACATCACTTGTGATATTATACCTAGTGGTTAAGGAGGTTTAGGTTTATAGTTTTAGGTATTTTGGTTTAATGGTTAGGGTTTAAGGTTTTTGGTATATATTTTAAAGTTTATGTATATATCACTTGTGATATTATACCTAGTGGTTAGGGGTTTATGGTTTTTGGTATAAGGTTTAGTGGTTATGGGTTTAGGGTTTTTGGTATAGATTTTAGAATTTATGTATATATCACTTGTGATATTATATCTAGTGGTTAGGGGTTTAGAGTTTAGTGGTTAGGGGTTTAGGGTTTTTGGTATATATTTTGAAGTTTATGTATATATATCACTTGTGAAATTATTACATATGGTTAGGAGTTTATGGTTTTTGCATAAGGTTTAGTGGTTAGGGGTTTAGGGTTTTTTGTATAGGGTTTAGTGGTTAGGGGTTTAGGTTTTTGATATAGGTTTAGTGGTTATGGAGAGAGGGTTTGGTTTGTGGTATCGGGTTTAAAGCAGTTAGTGGTTAGGGTTTTTGGTTATAGCGTTTAGTGGTTGTGTGTTTAAGATTTTTGGTTTGGTTTAGTGTTAAGGGTTATGGTTTTTGGTATAGGTTTTAAAGTTTATGTATACATCACTTGTGATATTACACGTAGTGGTTAAGGGTTTAGAGTTTTTGTATAGGGTTTACTAGTTAGGGGTTTAAGGTTTTTGGTATAGATTTTAAAGTTTATGTATACATCACTTGTGATATTATATCTAGTGGTTAGTGGTTTAGAGTTTTTGGTATATGTTTTAGTGGTTAGGGGTTTAGGGTTTTTGGTATAGATTTTAAAGTTTATGTATATATCACTTATGATATTATACTTAGTGGTTAGGGGTTTAGGGTTTTTGGTATAGATCTTAAAGTTTATGTACATGTCACTTGTGATATTATTTAATTTTATAACCTCTTTGACATTCTTTTATGGAAACATGGGCATCTTTGTTTTTCACTTTTTCTTTCCATTGTTCACAACACCTACGCGTCACTACTTATATACTTTTTCACAACTATATTCAACTGATAAAGTCCCTTTATAAAGTAGTAGCATATTATATATATATGGCATATAAAAGGTGATTTAATCGTCAGCCGTTCAGATATCCTAATATAAAGTTTCATGTCTGAATCTTACTCGATAACATCTTGGGCTGATCATAAAAACAGTTCAACAAGGATCACAAAAATAAACGACATACATATGAGTCAATGATTCGTCTTTCTCAGACCAACGAAAACAAAGACACGTTTAAGTTTCAATATCGAATAGTGGAACAGTGGACATAACATATATTATTAAGAACATCGTCTCCGACAACCGTGAACCAATGCCTTTTGTGATTGAAATACATAAAAAGAAAAACGCTGTATAAAGTTTAGATTTATAAAATCTCCTTTAGAAAATAAAGAAATTGATATGTAATATTTCTGCACGTTTAAAGAGGGTTATTCACTTGTTCTTTCCTTTATTGGGTAAGGAACAATCTTTATGTGTTACTTTTTGACATTTATCAGTATAATAACATTCATAGCGCACTAAGATTTTCTATTGTCATCGATTGCTATAAACCACTCGTTTTAATTTATCAACGTAACATGTTTATAAAACTTAACTCGCTTTATAAAATACGCATACGTTATTCCTAGAGCACAAGGTACTCTATGATGTCGTGGGAAAATTTACTACCGTCTCTTCACTTTTTTCATATAACACCAAAACCTATCACACCACATAAAACACCCTCTTTTCATTTCTGGTAGAGCTTTGCTATATCCTTCTACTTCTTATTCTTACTTATCCTCCTACACACATAAATATAAAAATATGTTTTTTCTCCATTTATTCTCTCTCTGCATCTAAACCGTTAATTTTGCCACATGTCAGCATCTTGTGAGTAAGAAGATAAGTAGGAACAAATTGTAGAAGGATAAATCATTTCTCTTTTTGGTGCCATGAGACAACCTCTGGCCCATACATAACTCACTAAAAAAACACCCACGACATGGGCTGATGCTTACAACACCAACCCTTCTTGCACCATGTCCGGTACTGGTGTCGTGTCATGAGTGTGTTAGACGAGTCATTGGCCCAGGTCCGGTCTGTGGGCTTTGGGTCCAATAGGGTTTAGGTTTTGACGGGGTGGTTTAAAGGAGGCGGCTCAACGTAGCCACCTAGGTCTGGGGATACCAAGGTTGAAAAAATCTTGAATCGTGAGCCGGACGGTTGACTACCTTGTAGCTTGTAATCGGTCTAGGTGAGATTAATCGGATTGACATTTCTAGCAAATTTTGGGTATTTTCGACAAGTTTTGTGTATTTCAGCGAGTTTTAGGTATTATTGGCAAGATTTTTTCCTAAAAACAACTTGTAATAGATTTAAACAGTTATTATAAGTGATCAAAACAAGTTTACGGAGAGTTTTAGGTACTTCCGGCAAGATTAGAAGGTTTCCGACAAGTTTGACCACCAATGACCACCGTTGATCGCCGTTGACCACGGTTGACCTATTTGTTTGATCCAGTTACATAAATCGGCAAGCTCACTGGCCTTGTAGCGCCTAGACGGTGATTAATCGGCCTTGTAGACCTTTTTTGCAACATTGGAGGATACAGACCAGCTCCGATACCATGTTAGACGAGTCATTGGCCCAAGTCCGGTCTGTGGGCTTTGGGCCCATTAGGGTTTAGGGTTTATGTTAGCTTATTCTCAAAGTTATGTTCTATTATAAATAGACATGCTATCTTGTGTAATTGGCAATTTATTCAATCAACAATAATAAATCTCTTTGGTATTTTACATGGTATCAGAGCTTTAGGTAAGATCCACCAACAAAAATTGCTATCTTCCGGTCATCGGCTACTTGTCGGTGATCCGGAGGGATCTTTTTTTAGCTTTATTGTTTTTGTTTATTTAGAAATTCATTTTTGTATTCCATTCATAAACCTTAAACCATAACCATTAAAACACATAAAATATGTTGAGCCGCCTTCGATCAACCATATTTTTTTTTCTTTTTCATCTAATTGTTTTTGTTGACGAAGATCATTGTCGTTGACAACAAAGTTGACCACCAAATTGCCGCTCCCTCCTAAAGGCAAAGTAAGCCATGGCGTAAAAAAAACGTCATAAAAATAGAGGAACCCGCGAAGCAGTATACAATTATGTTTTCAAATACAAGTTCATCTCTGTGCAAACGATCAACGAAGAAGAGAAGAAAAAAAGAAGAAGAGGAGAATAAGGCGATTTCAACATTCTATCCAGTTTGTCCGTCCAGAAGACTCCCGTTCAAACTGCGAGGGAGTGTTAGACGAGTCATTGGCCCAAGTCCGGTCTGTGGGCTGTGAGTCCATTAGGGTTTAGGGTTTATGTTAGCTTATTCTCAAAGTTATGTTCTATTATAAATAGACATGATATCTTATGTAATTGGCAATTCATTCAATTAATAATAATAAATCTCTTTGAAAGAATTACCAAAAGCTACACATATTAAACCCGAATAACCAAAATCGACACTATTTTATCCCGTTACCAAAATCCACTCATCGAGCAAACTAAACCCAATAAAGAAACATGACGAGCAAATCATTTTGCTTGCCATCCTTGTTTTGCTCGCCATGACCCTTTTAAGAAAAACTACATGAGCATTTGCCAATTTTGTTTGCTATCTTTATTATCTTTTGCTCGCCAACATTAATGAGAGTTCCAACCATATGTGTTTGCTTTTGTACATTAATGCCACATTTATTCCCACAATGTTTTGCTTCGCCAGTTACATTTAAAAAAAATGACCCATATTCTCGGTTTTGCTTAGTCATTTAACGTTATGGAAGATCACGAGCAAATTTTTGACAAGCAAACCAATTTGCTAGCACTTAAACACTTCCATTAATACGGTGAGCAAATGAAGATATTTGCTTGCACTTCCACGTGACACAATTTTAGCCTTGTAAACAATTAAATACAACAAGTAAATAAAGTTGGCGAGAAACCAATTTGCTTGCTATGCCACTTGTCACAATTTAAGCCTTATTTACAAATAAATATAACGAGCAAATATAGACGGCGAGCAATCCAATTTGCTCATACATGACACGTGAACCTATCTTAAATAACTTGAAAAAACAAAAAGGGCACGTGTAAACATCTAAATCATGGCGGGCATTTAATCATGGCGCCCAATTTACATTTTCTCGTAGAGTAGTTTTTGGTAACACATGTTTCTAGGGTCGTTTTTGATAACACATATTTCTATGTGTCGACTCTTGAAATTTCCTCAATCTCTTTGGTATTTTACAGAGTGTCACGTTTTGAGATGACGCCATACCCACTACCTAGGTACCAACCCCTCTTGCACATGATAGCTTTAGGGTATGTTTGGCTCTAGTAGGAGCTGAAGCGGATCGCTGGAGCGGGTTGCTGGAGATGGTTGCTGGAGCTTACTTTTACATGCTAGTTTAACTAGCATTTCATTTAGTAGCTTATTTTTTTTGCATGCTCCTTCAAGCTGTGTCAGCCAAACGAGACTTATTTTTAATGATAGCTTATTTTTCTGAAAAAAATAAGCTCATGCTATAAAAAGCTCTGATAAGTTCGCGCGCCAATATTCTAACATGTTCATTTGGTTAAGGTCAAATTAAATCACTTACCTAATATTAATGATCCATGTGTGATCATGTATGTATCTTTTTTAGCCAACCACATTGATTAAATTTTAAAATAATTGAGATTAAGGTTTGGTTTCGATTTCACCTATGTAGTCGACATGTGTAGATTATCGAATCATATTTTGTTTGAACTTATGATGAACATATACACTATGCGTGTGATTAGGTATAGGATGAACACCAAGCTTACTGGGCTTAGTTCATAATGTACACATATGGGCCCAGGCCCAATACAAAAAATAGCCGAACTACTAAGCCTGACAGGGGTCACGCTCCGGATATTCCAAAGACGCACGTGAGTACCTTTTAAAGCCGCACCCGTTGCACCTCCGCGGACAAACACGGAATGCGGAAGGATACTCACGTCCGCAGACACGATTACACGTGGACCCTTGCCCGACAAGAGACCCACTCCGGCTACTAACAGTCGCAAGCGAAATATTAGGAAACCCTAGTATTAGGCTTGCCTATAAATAGGGGTCATTTCACACCCCAAAGAGGTACACTCTGTCTGATCATTAATACACACATATACTAACATTTTCTCTGACAAACATGTATACTTACTCTCACGCCGGAACTTAATCACTATTTGTGTTTAGTGATTGTGAGTTTAAAATGTACTATAGTAAAGAACAGGGTAACATGTGGGTAACATGTGATTTGATGTTGGCCAAATCATGAACAAATGATGTTCCATATATACTTCCATGTTGGATCATGTATGTGTCTTGTTTTGGCCTAACGTGCTAATTAAATTTTCACATCATTGAGATTTATTGATATCGATTATACCTTTATTTTCGACGTTTGCAGTTTGTGCCATCGTATTCTGACAGGCTCGACGGTCCATCGTACAGTTTTGTATTAATTAGGCTGAGTATTTGCATAAACTTTTTACCTTGTATCAACTTCACATTTGAAGTTCATTTTACTTTTGTTGTGTGAAAATAAAATCCATTTCACAAATTTGTATATGTTTTAATGTTTATGCATCTAATGATATTTTTGAACCAGTCTCTCCAATATGTGACAGCGTGCGTGATTTTATAAAACCAATTTTCTCCATATCCATTCTACCATAATTCTATTGTATTTTTGTTACATATTAGGGGTAAGGTGTGATGATAATTTTAGATATCTTATCAAATCGTATATGTTCACTTTCTTAATAAAATATTTCGACCCTACAATGTATGAGTATTACGAAATCCTTATTTGAATAATTTAAGAAGAACACTTAGTTTTTAGGCACAAGAAATTAAACTAAGCAAGAACAAAGAGAAATTATATGAATTTTTGTTTTAAGGTGTGATGAATTTTTGTTATATAACGGATTATTTGACAGTTTAATGCAGTTAAAGTTGGTTAAAAATCAACAATCGTAACTGTTAGGCCAACAGTCACAGTGGTTTCAAAAAACTGGGTAACCAAATATATCGGTTGGGCCGGGGCGCTGCCCGAACCCCGCTGGAGACGCCCCCCAGACCTAGCGAGGGGCGGCCTCTCTTAGACCCCCACCTGCTCACTTGGAAGTGGGACCCAAACAAGGGGCGTTGCCCCTAGACTCGTGCGTCTTTGTCGTGGTGGAAACATATTAGCTCAAACGAGTGTACACTTCACACTTCCTCAACTCACATTCGAGATTGATATGAAATCCCATTAGTCTCTTGTAAATTACAATCCGAGATTGATATGAAATCACATTAGTCTCTTTAAATTGCAATTACTTAACATAATCGATGATATTAAAATCACCAAATAGTTCTAGCATTATGAGTTTTGTATCTACTGAGATCTGACAAGGTGTTGTGATTTTCTAAATCCTAACTAGGTTTTCAACCCGCACTCCTCTGCGGAGCGTGGGGTTTTACGTTAATTTATATATTGCAGCGAAGAGTTTGTATACCATAAATATTTTAAGCGACATCAGGCCAATTCTGTAATACAACTCTTTGTTTGAATGTATAATAAATTTGGATCGTTTGTAAGAGCAAACACCATATACAACTCGCATGATATATATGCTATAAATTACATGCAAAACATCCTTGTATTACTGTTAAACTAACATTAGGTGTAGTAATAGTATGCAACTATCATTTGCCTTACATTTTCCTCTGGTCGAAGTATTACCAGCAATCTAACTCGATCTTACTTTTTTTGCATCATCTAAATGTTGAAAACCTGCATACTTAAAGAAAGAAATCAGTACCTGTAACTTGCAGCTATAGAAGTATAATCACCATTTGTCAATTTATTTTTTAGGTTTTTTATCACTCACATGTTAAGTTACAAAATTTCCACAAATATCTTAACCATGATTAATAGCATCCTAAACTAATTATTAGGCAGCCTGAAAGGCGTAAACTCATGGTCTTGGAGGGTGTTTGGGATTGCGTTTAGAGTTTCATTATCGCACATGCAAAAGAAAGCCGAACATCACTGACTAAGCTATCTAGCATGCTGCAATTCATCAGTACAACAGGTTGTCTATAAAATACTGTAAATAATGTTTTAAGTTATGTTGATATGTATACAAAATGTGGTAGCTTGGATTATGCAGTTTTAGTGTTCATGAAAATAGCCGCTAAAGATATACAAAGTGTGGTCCATTTTTATTTATCTGAGATTGAAACTGTTATTCTATTTTATACAACACTAATAACCAATAACGGATAACCTATTAAAGAAAAGGAATCAAGATAGTAGCATCACCTTTTCATCATAGGAGTTTTTTGTTGAGCGATCACAAGAAAAGACTTTTAGCTTGAAGTCGCTGAATTAATCTGTTAGCCCGCCGATGCAATGCTTCGGCCCGCCGTTCGAATGCATCAGCCTTCCTGAAACACATGACGTGATTGGTAAGCGACACAACTTAAGGGCTGTATGGATAAGCTCTATGAAATAGCTCCGACTTATTTAAAAGAAAGTCTTATTAGTTTATAACTAAGATCCAAAATGGCAAAAATATACATACCCAAACACCTGAGATGACAAAATATTAGGCCCAGTTTGTTGTTATACCTATTTCTATTCCGGTTGAAGTTCATGTTCAACAGTGCAATGTTTCACCCGAACTGCAAATGTGTGGAAAGGAGTCGATTTCCAAATCTGCAAATTCTGGCCTATTCTTGCCGCCATATACATAGCTGCATAAAACATCAATAAAAAAGTTTCAGTAAACTCATATTACTCATTGCATTCTTAGTGTATTAAAACGCATAATAAGAACCAACATTTTCCAGCATTAGAACTTAAATGTGAATGAAGACTACAATGATAATTTACTGCAACAACGGGTTAAAAAAGATTAAAAAATTCAACCATCCCACATTCTCAATGTATCATAAAATCGCAGAAAGGACAACATAATTCATAAGAAGAGGAAATTAGAAAAACCTCCAAATTATATAAAAAAACCTCATTTAAAGTTGCGTTTTTCTTAAATTTCATCAACAAAAAAAATCTATTGAATCCTCATTCCACCAATACATCTGACAACGTATCCAAAACAAAAAAAGAAAGCAACAACCTAGTCATAAAAACATTCGACGAAAGCACACATAATCAACTCTTATTCCAACAATGCATTAACAAATCACAACTAACCCATTGGAAGCCAAGTTCTTTATCTATGAATTCAAGTGGCCTAATTCGAATCTGATACGGTGATACCAGGTTAATAGTAAACTTAAATATGATTTTTTTGTGAGGCTCAAATCTGCTACTGTGGGAACCACATGGAATAGTTGCCATGGCTGCAACCACACCTTAACTGTGGGTGCCCAGCCATGATGCGGGTGTCCGTAAACAATGCCCCAAAAAAAGATGTAGATAGTAGTCATCATTGCCTCTAAGCATAACAACATTTATAAAATATAACAAAAAGTGGGATACTGATGCAAAAACAATAAAAAAAACACAACTCACCTCTCTATCTCAACTATCACAACACACATGCCCGCATATCTCACCCGTGGTAAATGAGCCTCACATAGGTAAACAATCAAAGAATACATTCACAATAGCCGTTTTCTAGTATAGGCTCAGGTAGGGCAACATTTAGAAAAAAAATGATACACCCGCCATGGCTGCAACCTTGACAGATTGCCCTGCCAAGATATGGGTAATCTCAGCTAAATATCTGATCATACCAAGAAACACGGACCAAAAACTTTTTCCTTGAAAATTTTGGTTTCTATAGTATGAAAATAACCCACAAACGTTAAAGGCTTGTGACTATAATGTGCTGGTTAGGTCCGCTGGCCAAAAATAAAATCTGAAAACAGAGCAATTTTTTTAGGACAAACCTGACATTTACGCTACGCCAAATAAAAAAGATTGAATCGTTAAATTTGGGTAGCTACGGTGGTACTCCTTAACTTATTCTGCTTCATTCGTTGGTCACAACGGCTATCTCTTTCAACCAACGGCCGTACTTTAGGATCCTGGATATTGAAAACGTGAATAAAACTCGTAAAAAATTAATAAACTTCACATAAAACTTCAACTGTCGCTAATGTAATGTACATATTCAATCACTCATTATACACTTATCTTGATATCATATGAATGGCAGTGGTGCCACGAAAACGCGCGACCGACAAACATCCATGACTTTCAAATTGTTTTTTCAGAACATGTGATTATAAAGTGGAACACCTGTTTACTTGCTCCAAAAAATAATAGTCTCCTTCTTATCCGTAACTCCAATAACTTTTAATCTATTATCAAAGTTATAGCCATCAGTGGTAGCTTTATCAATT
Source organism: Tanacetum coccineum (assembly GCA_026074375.1). Classification (NCBI taxonomy): domain Eukaryota; kingdom Viridiplantae; phylum Streptophyta; class Magnoliopsida; order Asterales; family Asteraceae; genus Tanacetum; species Tanacetum coccineum. The sequence continues at coordinate 39,968 of BQNB010006944.1, read as the reverse complement.
GCTTTTGATATGCACATCTTCACACTTTTAAGGATCTCAACTGGATCATGTCTAACCCACTATCTAAGCAAGGAGCTTTATGTGATTCCAGCATCTAGGTAAAGATCTTAACCAGATCATATCCAACCCACCATCTCTGCTCATATCTACACCAACGACAAAAACAAAAATGCTTATCCGCTTATTTTTAGAGTAAATGAATACATAGAGGGTGTTTCGCATAGCCTGATATGGCGTGCAATTCAAGACAAGGTAACGGTACCTGTATAAACACTACATACGCGATCCTCATGTGGACTGCTTGGGTGTTGATCGACTGTGTTGTTCTTTTTTAAAAGCGGCTCAGATATGTGGCAATCGAGCTTATTTTGAGCTAATAAGCCATGGCTGCAATCACGGTTGCACATGCTACCTTTTTCAAGTAGCAATTACCATCCGGATTGCCCGACCAAAATGAATACCAGCTTTCCAAACATCGATTTTGCCCACATTTACATTTCATCATCACGACCTCTTTCATTCTTACCATTAAATCAAGGATATGTATATAAAAGTCCCCCATAAACAAAGAAGCAAACAAAAGTTTCCAAGTGAAAATACATATCAGCTTTGGGCTACCACCGAATGCCTGATCATTATTAAGATGCTCAAAAACACACATGGCATTGTTGCATACATAAATGCAACACAACAGCTATAAAAGCAGCCTTCGCAACCACACTTATATCACACGCGACTACAACTTATAGCAACCACATCTATATACAACTCGTGAGTACATACTATACAAAATTGACACACAACGTATGCACATACAAAAGGGGAGCAAACACCGCCATGGTTGCAAACACCGGTTGCATTTGTTTAAATGTCGTCCGAGATGCCTGACCAAGATCCGGGTCGAACATAACCCACCGCCAGTGGTATTATAATTATTATAATTATAACTTTATATTAAATAACAGTATGCTTAAAACTCATGGACCCTCATTATAAACGCATGATAAAGGGCAGTATTTGCAAACAGTATGCAAGCAGCAAATTAGCAACTGCGCGTTTAACAAAGAAGCAAATGCGTTTCTGAGTCAAGCACGCATAGCAAGCATTTCAGATTTTCTAGAACCCACACTCACAGACAAAATTGACACTATATCTATAAGGCTCAGGTCTGTAAATATAAGAGCCAAACCAAAAACCACTATAGGCTCAGATAGGCTAACAATTAAAGAAACAAGATCTGTCTGCCATGGCTGTAACTGTAACGAGTTGCCCCGCCAAGACGCGGATAATCTCAGTTCCATCGAAGCCGTTCATACTCATCACAACCTCCCACAACTGATATCGCCACCGTTTTAATCAAATTGGCAAGATGTCAAACCGTGCACACACGGAAGCCTCACAAAACTAAGACCCAAATTTTTTACTAACCAAAGTATTGTTCGACCGAAGGTTTTAGATTTATCCGTCATGGCTGCGGAATCAGTAACCTGCCTCGCCAAGGTACGGACAATTTCAAGGATAAATCCGCCATGGCTGTAAAGCTACGAACCTGCCCCGCCAAGCCTCTAGTTGAACCTATTCAAATTTATAACAGCCTCGCAAAAACAATATCCCATGTATCCAAGATTCGACTGTCACATCATGAAACCAAACATCATCTTAAAAAACAAAGCCTCATGAAAACTAAAAAAGTTAACATCCATCATGACTGGAAACCAATAGTTTGCCTCGCCAAAACGCTGGTATCTACCACCAACCACCAAAACTGAAAACAAATACAATTAACTATTCACTCCCCCTAACCTCCCAAATTAATTTAGGCAAAACATATATGAAGAAATTTATTAATAGAAAAAGAATCAAACAAAAGCTATACCGATGGAGAGGAAAGAGAAAATATTGAGAGAAGATCTGGTAGCTTCCACCGAAACCACATCAAAACTCAAACCACATATGCGAGATGAAAACACCTAAAATCCATGAAAAACAAATCGACCACACTCGCCATTTTGGCCCTTGGATACGTATTCTTCCTTCATAATCGAAATCATCTGCATGCGATCTAATTGTGGTGTGTGTAGGGAAACATGTACACTTTATTAATATAAATCGAATTAGAATTCAATAAATAAATTAACAGAAAATAAATGACAGAAAATTAAATAACAGACAGAAAGGGGTAGAAGCAGAAGACAGACACTGTATAACGATAAGTAAATAAAAGTAGTAAAAGGTCGTGGAACGAGGCTCGTGTTTAACACGATTCCCTTAAAACAGATTCGCCGTCTGTTTCCCAGGGTACAACGTCCAAAGCTGTTGTACAGCCGGACCTGACAAACTTGCCTGAAAAATTACGAAAACAGTCGTACGTTTCTGATCGAAAGGATTGTTGGAACTTGGTTGCTATGAAACTGTGTTTTTCGGTTGTAGTAAATGAATGAGAATTATGGTTATATTTATACTGAAAAACTTGTCTTGTTTTCCAAGATTAAATATATACCATAATTAGACAAATCTGTTAAAACTAATACAGATTTTCCATATCTTTTATAACACAAAATTATTCTGTAAATATTCTGTAAGACTTGTTTAATAAGTCTATATCTATTCTTAAAATAGATTTACAGAAAATTCTGGAAAAAGAAGCCCATCCTCACTTTCCATCTTGGGCGATGTAGGAGGATAAATTTTCCAGATTTTGTGTTTCAAGTGTCACACTTTGAGACATGATATCTCATTCATATTATCTCTATTTTGGATATACTTTAGCTCGTTGCGAAGCTCTCTTCAAGGAGAACGCAAAACTACAAGCTAATATAAATATATATAACATATATTAAATAATGTCCAAACTTTGCAAAAAGTCATTTTGCAATACTATTTTTACAACAACCCCCCACATGAATGGAAAATCAGTCAAAAACACACGAAAGTTTCAGCAAAATTTTTGCGGTTGAGTCCTGCATAAGATAGGTAGGTGTGACCCTTTGAACATTCCCTTGTGAGATGCACTTGGCCTCCTAGATCTGAGTAGATGCGATGTCCTTAAACTCAGCCTCTGTTTACGTAGACGACAATACACACTCACACACGACTCTCCCTGACCTTGTCAAGTCCTCATAGTCGTGCCCGTTATGGTCATGAGCACTAGCCTGGTTCTACAAGAGCTCTTAGGAATTACACACCCCACAATTCCCTTCGAAACGACCCTACTTCTCTCTTACATAGGTGATTTCATCATGAATCATTAAAAACATATGTTTTGTGATTTTATCTTGAATCACTATGCTTTGTGATTTCATCCTGATTCATTAAAGCCATATGTTTAATCTCTCAACAAGTCACATTTATTATATGAATGGACTAGGATGTTACAATTTTAACTAACGCCCTATATTGACGTGACTTCCCCTATATTTCTATGATTCGGTTGTCCTATTGAACCCAGATCTTAGGATCTCTAGTCAACTGGGTTATGTTTTTCTTCATAGAAACTCATTCCTTTAAGGGCTTTAGTCACATTCCTTTAGACGAATCTCTAACTAACTCTCTGCTTAAGTCTTTCATAATCAGATCCGCGATGTTATCCATTGACTTTACGTAGTCAATCGTGATAACTCTATTTGAGAGTAGTTGTCGCACCAATCACCGTCTATGATGAATATGTCTCGACTTACCGTTTTACATTATGATATGAGCTCTGTCAAAATTTAATTGACTATCACACTTTATAAATATGGTCGTTACCGGTTTACGTCATCTTGGTATGTCCTTTACGAATTAACATAAATATCCCGCATATTCTATAAATTTATCTTAAATGATAAATTCAGATTTCATCATAGATTTAGCTATAAGCGTATGTTTGAAATACTTTCAAGATTTCTAATATATATCTTTCCACTAGGAGTAAGTACATCCGCTCTAGTGGATCTAGATTCTTTTAAGTAAGAATCCAAATTTGCATTACTCTATCATTTGATAGCAGTCGGATATCTTCCATAATGCAATTTCATAAGTATCATCGTACTTGTGTAATACTATTCAAATGATAATCACTTGAATTACTGGTATACTTGACATGGTTATAAATTCAAGTCACACACGTTATTACACACATAAGATGCCCGATATTCTTTGAGTATTCAAAATGGGCAAAACCTTTAGATTAAAATATGTCATTGAATTCTAGCTAGGCTGGAATCCCCCACATTGAACCTCTCAAGAATATTGTTCTTATAATGTTTTTGACTTCAAAACAAATCCATATTGGTTCACATGACCTTAGTTCCAAGAACCATATTCAACAACTAATAAAGTTCATGCCAGTCTTGACTCTAACATATCATTAGTGGATTTGTTTATCTTCTTATCACTTCTAGTGATAATTATACCATCTATGTATAAACACAGAAGTACACACATACATCCATTAATTTTGAATCCACATTCTTGCATGATATGGTGAAAATTAATGTCCTTGTTTGGGAGCTTTCCTTAAGTCATATAATGACTTAACAAGCCTACGAACTTTGCTCTCTAATCTAGGAGCCATGAAACCCTCATGTTGGTTCATGTATAGTACGTTTTTCTGAATCTTCGTTTAGAAATGTTATTTTCACATCCACTTAATGAACTTCCAATTTTCTAAATGCGGCAATAACAAGTACCATCCTAATCGATGTTATTCGCGTAACAGGCCAATAAGTATCAAAGTAACCTAGACCTTCGCGTTGTCTAAATCCTTTGATTACCAATCTTGCTTTGTACTTGTCAATGGTGCCATCGGCTTTCATCTTCTTCTTGAAGATCCATTTATAGCCTAGTGGTTTACAACCCGAAAGTAAATCCACGAGCCCCCAAGTATGATTTTGTAAAATAAAATCTATTTCACTTTAAATGGATTCTTTCCATTGAACCATTCCGAGAAAGTTACCGCTTCTCGATAAGAAGTAGGTTCGTTTTCTACCATAAAAGAAACAAAATCGGGTCCAAACGATTTCTCGATTCTTGCTCTTTTGCTTCTTCTAGGTTCAACCTCTTTTTCCTTGGGTTATTCTTGTCTCTCATCTTGGAGATCATTATCATCTCGTTGTCTTTGATCTTAGACAACTTCGTCATCAATTCTAGATGATCTTCCAATTTCCTTCGTTAACATGGAAATATACTTTCAAAGAAGGAAGCACTTCTTTATTCTATTATTGTATCCTTGTGTAGATCAACATACACAAAGAAACCATAAGCACTACTATCATGAGCATATACTAAGAATATGTAATTCATAGTTTTAGGTTAAATCTTTTGAACCTTGGGGTTCAATATGGATGTCTTAGCTAGATATCTCCTCACATTTGTAAATACTTATAAGATAGTCTTCTTTTCGTCCATAGTTCATAAGAACTATCTTATTTTCTTTACAAGAGATCTTATCTAAAAGATAAGTAGCCGATATAATCGATTTCCCCACATGCCATGGCTGAAACCAGGATATGGCATTAACCATATCTTCTAAGGCACAATTCTTTTCTTTTAACAATTCTCTTGTTGGAGTATCAAGAGTAATAAATATGTGTCTTATTCTAAGTTTAACACATAAATTTAGAAATGAAAACACATATTCACCTCCGATATGACTTCGAACCACCTTGTTTTCGATAATAAGTTGATGCTCAACTTATTTATATAGAACAATCTTGTCTATATCCTTACTCTCAGGTAAGTATAAATAGCAATATTTTGTACCACCATCAACAAATATGATGAAGTACTCGCAATTCTCTACCTTAGTAGGTATCAATTCCAAATCATATAAAACCATGTGAATAATATCAAAGGTTTAGTTATTTTCTATTTAACCGACAGAAAATACAATCTTGTCAATTTGGCTTCAGCACAAGTTTTAATTTTGTAGTCCGTGTCAATACAAAAAGTGGGTATCCAATTTAGTTTAATTAGATAACATATTGAGTTAAAATTTAAAACATGTTCGAGTCAGCCATGCCATATATTTAAAGAATCAAATAAGCTGAATTCATACTCATTTTGCTAAAATAACCATTAGAAAATACATTCAGCTTAAACATTACTGAAGGCGTAACTCGTACGGACTCAAATTATGTTATTTGTTAACTCAATTTTTATTTGATTCAAACACAAAATGAAAGCCAAAATTCATTAAGCAACCATCCGGACACAAGATTCCTACGGAATCTCTGGCACGTACAACGCGTTGGTTAACTTAGACTCTTTTACAGATGTGAATCACATCCCCTTTTCCTTGATATTAGCAGTTGGAGAGTTGCCCAAAATCGTTCTCTCCATTCTCAACTGCATTGAAATAGTTAATTAAAACTCCTCTATCTAACCAATATATGAATGATTCGAAGTTTGAAATCCTCCATGATCTAGGTCGGGATTTCCTTATTACCTCAGTTTTCATGTCTTCAAACCATATAATGCATAGTTATGGCACATAAGGTTTTTGAATGCTTCAAAGCATCTACCGTACACGTAACTCGAGTATCGATCTCCCTTTTAACAAGTTCGGGAGCAGATCCTTTAGATGTCACTCGTGACATTCCAAATATTTTGTTAATACGAGGTCCCATGATTAGTTTGAAACTAATTTTGGTACTATTAACAACATGCTTAATCACAGTGTTTCTTAACAAAACGATTGTAATTTGTCTTTTGTTTAAAACACTAATGTTTTGTAAGATCCGTTATACAAAACCGTTTTAAAAGAAGTCTTTCGATTAAAACAATTAAACATTATCACCTATTACATAATGTTTTAACAAAAATACATATGTAATATGATGTTGTCAATTTTCATTAAAAATATCTTAATAGATCTATTTTACATAATCTATTTCTATACTGAAACTCAACAAGGTTTTAGTAGATCAATGCATTTAAAGAATCTTAACAAGGTTTCAGTAGATCTATTCTTCTAAAGAAACTCAACAAGGTTTCAGTAGATCCATTATTTTAAAGAAACTCAACAAGGTTTCTATAGATATACTTTTAAACTCCAAAATAAATAAATAAAATTCAAGAATTATATCTAGTTAATAATTAACCAATCCTGTTTAAAATAAACTAGACAAGTCAAACAAACACTTCCACTAAATTAGTAAAGTGATGTATATATGATATTTAATAATAACATGTATAATTATCAATATCTTGATTCAAAAAAATTCTTATTGATTTTATCGAACACGTTACAGTTGTCTAATAAAATAACAACTTACATTTTATAAGATATGTTTCAAAGAAACTCCACTTTGTTTCAATGAATCTAAATTCGTCATGATTTGCAACCATGTCAGTAACTGGCGCACCAATTACATTTACAAGATTCACTAGGGTTACACTCGTGTTACCATTAGTAAACTTGTCAATACAAAACAGTTAAGACTGTTAAAATAATTTGGTATCTAATAAACTCGACTTGGTTTATTTAAACTTGTACCAAATCTGATTCAAAGAAACTCAAATTGGTTTCAATGAATCAAATAGACCAGTTTAATAGAAACTCAATCTTGGTTTCAAAATAAACTGATCTGAACAACTGCTTTTAAAAATCATTATAGATCTGTAATTCCAAATCTGTAAATTAAAATTCGGTTTAATTAAAACAGATTTCCAAAAAAACTCAACCTGGTTTCGATAGAAAACAGTTTATAAATATAAAATCTGTTAATAATAATTAATCCGATTTAACAAAAGTGTTTTTAATTCTATTACACAGAATATGTTTTAAGATTGTAAGAAAACATGTACACTTTATTAATATAAATCGAATTATAATTCAATAAATAAATTAACAGAAAATAAATGACAGAAAATTAAATAACAGACAGAAATGGGTAGAAGCAGAAGACAGACACTGTATAACGATAAGTAAATAAAAGTAGTAAAAGGTCGTGGAACGAGGCTCGTGTTTAACACGATTCCCTTAAAACAGATTTGCCGTCTGTTTCCCAGGGTACAACGTCCAAAGCTGTTGTACAGTCGGACCTGACAAACTTGCCTGAAAAATCACGGAAACAGTCGTACGTTTCTGATCGAAAGGATTGCTGAAACTTGGTTGCTATGGAACTGTGTTTTTCGGTTGTAGTAAATGAATGAGAATTATGGTTATATTTATACAGAAAAACTTGTCTTGTTTTCCAAGATTAAATATATACCATAATTAGACAAATCGGTTAAAACTAATACAGATTTTCCATATCTTTTATAACACAAAATTATTCTGTAAATATTTTGTAAGACTTTTTGAATAAGTCTATATCTATTCTTAAAATAGATTTACAGAAAATTCTGGAAAAAGAAACCCATCCTCACTTTTCATCTTGGGCGATGTATGAGGATAAATTTTCCAGATTTTGTGTTTCAAGTGTCACACTTTGAGACATGATATCTCATTCATATTATCTCTATTTTGGACATACTTTAGCTCGTTGCGAAGCTCTTTTCAAGGAGAACGCAAAACTAAAAGCTAATATAAATATATATAACATATATTAAATAATGTCCAAACTTTGCAAAAAGTCATTTTGCAATACTATTTTTCCAACAGTGTGTGTTTTAAGATGGGAGAGAAACAATCTTTGTTTTAAGATGAAAGAGAGAGAAAGAGAGAGTTGTGGAAGAAAACACGTGTTATCATAAAGACCACGTGGGTCAAGCCAGATCCTTAGCCAAAGTCGGGTCAGGCGGGCGCTAGATTCGGACGGTTTGACTCATCGCCCGGCGGGTTCCGGCAAGGTCGGGTCGGGTTGCATTTAATGTATTTCAACCTGTGTGTTGCTCTTTAATTAAATTTATAATTACTCCATATCCCCTTCAATTATAAATGAGTATTGTGTTCTGATTTGCAATCTATAATCTGATAAGGTGTATGATTTTCTTTAACCTAATTTTTTCGTACTCTGCTCCGTCAGAATTGAGTTTTGTGTTTCGGCAATAGTTTTGCATTTGCATGTTTCTATGGCGGGAGGCTAGCACAGCCATTCTGACACTTCAATTAGGAATAATGTCACCACTTTTGGGACCATGTGACACTTTGCTAATCTTTAATTTCTGATAGCACGAGTATAAGATATGGATACGATCGTATATATAACAGGATTCCGTATCGTATCTTATATATATTTCTAAGTACTTGATTTGTTTTTATAGCATCAATTCACTGCTTATTGTTGGTCGATTAAAGCTATGACTAACTCATATCTTAATTTCTTGCACTTCTTTGATTTAGTGGTATCTAGGGTGTGATTAATGTTTGTAACTAACGTTGGGTTCTCGCAGGGCCGGTCCTGAGATTTTGGATGCTCTGGGCGAGCCGAGTGAAATATGCCCCTTGTAAACAAACAACATATTTTTTAGAGGTTTGGAACCTGGTCAAGCAGGCGGCTCATCCCCACGCCGATTTTTATTCATTAATAAAACGTTACAATATAAGGAGATAAACTCCGAATAACAAGTTCGACAACATTGATCACCTAAATCGATGTCTTCGTGCGTTTCTTGAAGCAAAAACATCAATTATCTTATCGTAGTCGAGATTTGCTAAAAAAAACTACTTTCAATACTCACAATCATGCGTTTCTTGTTGATTTTTTTTCGTTTCCTATTTTGGGCACCCGACGGTTGTGAACGTTTGTGAACTGACCAACATGACAAAGAGAGGGTAAATTATCTAATATTTACAAAGAGCAAAAATATTAAGAATGGAACAATATCACCTGATGAAGAGAAAAAAAGATGACCTCTTTCGTTAAACGCCTTTCCGATTCTGAAACTTATTTTCTTTCTCGTGATCACAATGCTTAGTCAAACAGCAGTCAGCCTTGCCTACCCCGTTTTCCCAAAATATTTCTACGTAATAAAATTTGCTCTCTACGTTTATAAATTGTAAAGTAAATTGCCCTTGATCACAATTTGGAAACTATTTTATTGGAGGACAAATTGCCTCTCTACTTATATGAATTGTAAAACTGCCGTTTTCAATATCTTTTATATATTTTTAGTCAAACAATGAGTTTACCTAGGTTTAGACGTTTATTTATCATGTAGTATTGGGCTTTTTTCAAAAATGGCTAAAATGGGCAAAGATTAGTAATAGTAACCTATACATATATTGATCACAAGCTTGCTTGCCCCCTCTATCGGCGTGCCCGCTGGGCCGTCGCCCTTTGGCCCATACCCTAATCCGGCCTGGGTTTCTCAGAGTTTTTTCAAAATAGGGTAGAAATTTTGGTAAAGAAGAGAAATAATAGAAATGGAAAATGTCAGAAAATTGTTTTTTTTATTTAATGTACATTTATCAGAAGAGTCAAATATTACTATGCGACGTATAAAATATCTAGAGCTATATTGGGTTATATTCATCAGTTTTGGTTGTAATTTCGAATTTTTTTATGAATAAATGATTGAGAATTGTTTTTGCATTTTAATTTTTAGTTCTTTTATTTTATGTTCAAGAAAGGGTTAAGAATACAAATATGTTTTATTTTCAAGGGTCCCTGCCTCTTAAATTTGAAAATTTTAAGGTTATCGTGAAAATATAATTAAGATATTTCAGAAAAATGTTATATATAGAAATGTCATTATTATAAGATAAATGCAAATTAATTTTCTAAACGTTTAACATATTGTTAAAGGGACAACTTTTAAGGCATCTAAAATTTTTGAGGCCTTGTACAGTCGCCTATTAGTCAATATAATACAGTTAAACCAAAGTATTCTCTTAAACTAAAATTCGTACCAAAGTATAACGGATTATTCAAATAGAATGAGAATAAACCAAAGTATCCTATATGAGAATAAACCAAAGTATTCTCTTAAAACAAATTACGGGATAATTCAAAGTATCCCTATAACGGAGAATAATTCAAAGTATTCTCTCAAAGAAAAAAAAAGAAAAGAAAGAAGGTATTTGATAATCGAGATGGATAGGGTTTGACGGGGTGACATAAAAGAGGCGGCTCAACATAGCCACCTTGGTCTGAGGATCAGACCTGCTCCGATACCATATTGAAGGGTAATTGGTTTTCCTTGATTATTTTCACAAAAACATACAGTATATATAGGTTACAAGGAAAAAGCTTGAGCCAAAGATAAGACCTACAACTCATCTACACCAAATTATGATAAGGATAATATAATCATACCAAGAATATGACACACATATTATGGTCATAATAAATGACATTAATTATATTGACTAATATCGCCCACCCTCAAAAACCGCCTTGTTTCTGATAAGTGAATGTCGGCACTCGGCAATCCATGATTTGTTTAATGTCCCATTCTTGTACGTAATATTCATTATGTGCATGGAGCCATGGACCAAAAGTTTCTTTCAACTCAAGTCATACTCACTTTTTTATGAGTTTTTTTGGAGTGGTTGCATGAACGGTCCACAACAATTATAGCATACTTTAGGTAGGCTATACTTTTTCTTGCTATAACTTATATGTATGGATTTTTCACAAAAAGAGGATGCCATAGCCCATAAGTTGGAGTAACTTTTAGTGTGCACATTTCGGTGAAACAATAGACGTTTCATGCGTAAAAAGTAAAGTAACTTTCAATATCGTTTTTCACGGCTTATAAGTCTTAATACCGTCTTCCACGGTGTATGGGGATGTTGAGACGTAGACAGCCTTACCCTTACCAAAGATAAAGACGTTGTTTCCGGTTCTACTAAAGGTAGAAAAGTACCTCGGACCTTGTAAATGTACAATATAATAAATCTTTTAGTAATGCATCATATGGAAAAGATAATGGTTGTGCTTGGCTGTGAAGCTTTTATGGGCTTGAGTTTATAAAATAAGCTAGTTTATAAAGTAATATAGGTTATAAAATAAGTTTTGTTTGTCACACTGAGTTGTAAAAGCTTTTATAAACAATAAGTCTTCATAAGCTCAAGATCATTAAATCTGTTTTTATTTGAGCTTAAAGTTAGTCAAATTACTTAAAAACTATTTAAAATATAATGATTTAACATACAAAAACTTTATTATATATGGATATATCTGATGTATTTTTATGTAATTTACATTAATAAGTTTCATATTCAACTAATTAATACTTTAAACATTAAGCAATATTTGTTTGGGAAACGTGAAGTCATTTTAATATTAAAAATACACGATGTTAGAAACACGAAAAGTGTCGGTCACTACCATTATATATTTAGATAGCTCGTAAAGTAATATTTGAAAACTAGATAGGCTAGCTTAGGAAAAGCCCATGGGAAGCCCATGAACTTAGTCCATAGGTCGCCCCCTATCAAGTGTATAAATACCCTCTCCACACATGGAGAGGGTGTTGGTTGGTTGTTTCTTTTCTCATAATCTAAGTGTCTATTTCTTGTTTACTTTCTCTCACTAGAAGCATCATCCCAACCTCTTTCTCTCTTTAGATTTCTTCATAGTTCTTTGGTGTTATTGATTACATAAGTTTTCTACAATTGGTATCAAGAGCCATGAAGTGATTTTGTTTAGTTTTTGTGTTTGTTTTTTTAACCGTACCTTCTCTTCTTGTTCTTCTTGTTTTCGAAGCTATATTGTACACTAAAAGATCATTTACATAGGTAAATCCGATCTAGTATCCTTGGATATAGGTGTACAAGCTTAGAATAAAAAAACATCACATTTTTTGTGCATTTTGTGTTCGAAAAGCTTGATAAAGTACAAATCTTGATTTTAATTTTTTTGGCTTAAAAACCATAAAGTTTGCATTTTTAAGGTACCTATAGACTTAGTAATACTAGTTGTACAATAAATTTTAGGAAAAAAACGATCAAAAGTGAGTCTTTTTGTGTTTTGAAAACTTTGAGTTTCAGACTTGTAGAAGGCGAGTTAGCAATTGCAGGTGAAGGCGAGTTAACAAGGTTTCTTTGCAAGGCGAGTTAACAAGGTTTCTTTGCAAGCCGATTTATCAACACCTCTTACTATGCGATTTATCATCTTCTTAGTGAAAGGCGATTTATCAACACTCCTTAGCAAGGCGATTTTTCATCTTCTTAGTGAAAGGCGATTTATCAACACTCCCTAGCAAGGCGATTTATCAAAGTCCTAGTACAAGGCGATTTATCAGATTTTCTTTACAAGGCGATTTAACAGTTTTCCACGCCAAGGCGATTTAACAACTTCCCTTCACAAGGCGAATTAGCAACTTTCTTAGTACAAGGCGAATTAACAACGTTCCATTGAAAGGCGATTTAACAACTTCCCTTCACAAGGTGAATTAGCAACTTTCTTAGTACAAGGCGAATTAACAACGTTCCATTGAAAGGCGATTTAACAACTTCCCTTTACAAGGCGATTTAACACATTCAAAAGGAAAATTAATTCACTTGAACTAAAGTTAAAAACTCAAATTTGCTAAAGTAACTGATACGGTTTATCTCTGTGATTTGTAAAATCCCGTGAAACATTCACTTATCTTCCCGGTTTTATCAAGAGTTGTAAAATCCCGTATAGTTTCAAGACTTACAAACACTCAAAAGACTACTCACTAAAAACACAATTACTTTCAATCACCGTTCGATCAACAAGTAATCTTATAACATCAAAGTAACAATGACTACCCTTGCTGAATACATGATACTTTCTGGTGCTGACAATCGTCCACCAATGTTGGACAAAGACCTGTATGATTCTTGGAAAAGTAGAATGGAACTATACATGCAAAACAGAGAGCACGGAAGAATGATACTTGAATCAGTTGAACATGGTCCACTCATTTGGCCTACGATTGAAGAAAATGGGGTGACCAGGACAAAGAAATATGCTGAATTGTCTGCTACAGAGAAACTTCAAGCTGATTGTGACATGAAGGCAATTAATATCATTCTTCAAGGTCTACCAACTGAAATCTATTCACTTGTCAATCATCACAGAGTTGCCAAGGATCTATGGGAAAAAGTTCAACTTCTTATGCAAGGTACCTCGTTGACAAAGCAGGAAAGGGAGTGTAAACTGTATGATGCATTTGATAAGTTTGCTCACATCAAGGGGGAATCACTTCATCAGTATTACTTGAGATTCACCCAGCAGATCAATGACATGAACATTTACAACATGAAACTGGAGCAATTTCAAGTTAATACCAAGTTCTTAAACAGTCTTCCACCTGAATGGAGTAAGTTTGTGACTGATGTCAAGCTTGTAAAAGATTTGCATACTACCAACTTTGATCAGCTTTATGCATATCTTGAACAACACGAACTCCATGCAAATGAAGTCCGTCTTATGCGTGAACGCAATCAAGATCCACTTGCACTAGTTACGAATCATCAAATGACACCACCTTACTTTAACACTTATCAGTCTTTATACAACAATCCTCAGTTTCAAAAACAGTTTTCACCATCCCAGTCTCATCAATATGGATCAACTCATCCCATACAACATTACTCAACTACTTATCCATCCACACCACGTACAATCACTTATCCATCAGCACCGTATCCACATGCTTACTCATTAACTGTTCATCAAGAGGCTTGTCCACAATCACAATTTGTTCCTCAAATTGAATATATTGTCTCCACAGTTAATCAACAGACACACCTTACTGAATTTCCTTAAATAAACTCCGGTCTAGCAGTTCTTGTGTTTAAGCAAGGAGATGACCCTATTGATGCCATCAACAAAATGATGTCATTTCTGTCTACTGTGGTCACATCTCGTTTCCCATTTACCAACAATCACCTAAGAAACTCATCCAACCCAAGACAACAAGCAACTATTTATGATGGAAGAGTGACTGTTCAACTACTTCAGGGGAGACAAAATTCTTATGTTGCTGGTACTTCAGGAACAAGAGCTAATACTTCAGGAACAGAAGGGAATTATTCAGGTCAACAAAGGATTATGAAGTGTTTTAACTGCCAAAGGGAAGGTCATATGGCAAGACAATGTCCAAAGCCAAAGAGGAAAAGGGATGCTACGTGGTTTAGGGAAAAGGTTTTATTGGTCGAAGCTCAAGGAAATGGTAAAGTCCTTACTGAGGAAGAATTGGAATTCTTGGCAGATCCTGGTGTTGTAGAAGATCCAGTTACACAGTCGGTCATCACACACAATGCGGCTTATCAAGCAGATGATTTGGATGCATATGATTATGACTGTGATGGGATCTTTACAGCAAAGCAGTTCTTATGGCCAATTTGTCTAGTTACGGATCAGATGTTCTCTCTAAGGTACCAATCTCTGACAACACTAATAATGATATGCTAAATCAAAGTGTGCAAGAGATTTCGTATTCTAAACCTTCTCATTTTGTGGAACATTCAGAGAATGAGATACATAGTGATAGTAATATCATTCCGTACTCTCAGTATCTAATTGAATAACAAACTGCAGCTGTTCAGGATACAAATTATTATGCACAACAAGATGCCTTGATATTATCTGTGTTTGAACAATTGTCAAATCAAGTAACTAACTGTAACAAGGTCAATAATGACAATATGATTGCCAATGAAACCTTATTTGTTGAGCTTGAAAGATACAAAGAACGAGTAAAATTGCTAGAAGAAAGACAAAATGTGGATTTAGGTACTCGAGAAAAGCTTATAATAGATGATATAATTCGGGAGAAAAATGCATAGTTTGCGGATTTTGAAAAAGAAATTAACAATCTTAAACAAAACAAACAAAGGAAAAGGACTTGTTAACAAAAACATTTAATGTTTTCAAAAACGAATCCAAGAAAAAAGAAGCTAAGAATATTGATACAAAAATTGCTTTGGAAAAGAAAGTTAAAGAACTGGAGAACATTGTTTGTAAAATGGGTCAATCCGCGCAAACTGTGCATATGCTCACGAAACCACAAGTTTTCTATGATAACAACCTGAAACAAGCTATTGGTTTTCAAAATCCTTTCTATCTTAAGAAAGCTCAGCAGATTAGGCCAATGCTATATGACGGTAATGTTATTGCTAAGGAAACCAATGTGATTTCAATTTCTGATTCTGAGGAGACTTTGATGCTTGAGGAAGAGAGTCGATCTAAAATGCTTTTAAAACAAAGTAATCCAATTGTTTTAGAAAAGAAAGTTAATACTAAACCAATTAATTATGCTGAGTTAAATCGATTATCTGAAGATTTTGATAAACGTTTTGTCCCACAACGAGAACTGTCTGATGAACAAGCTTTACACCCTATTATTGACCAATCTGCTTCTTCGCCTGTCAAAATTGAGGCTCCTCAGGAACTTCCTAAGGTAAGCCTGGTTAATACAAGCCTTATAAAGCTTAAATACCATCTTAGCCAATTTGACAATGTGGTGAAAATCATATCATGCCCAATGCTTTAACAGAAGGGGAATGGGGGTTTGAACACACCAAAGCTATTTTTCAAAATGAAATAATACCATTTTTAAAGACTTTAAAAGACATATTTAATGTTTTTGATAAAGATCTTTTAAACGAGGTAACGAAAGTTCAAACAGTTTTTAACCAGATGGAAGCTGCTGTTCAACAGTATCATGTAGACAAACAATGTTTTGAAATTCAAAAGAAACAATTTTTGATTGAAAACGATCGACTCTTGGATCAAATCATTTCTCAAGATATTGTGAATATTGTTGTGAATTCTTCTGTGGATGTGAATACTTCTGTGAAAGTGAATTCTTCTGTTATCATGAATGATTCTGTGAATTATGTGGAAATGTGCAACAAGTGTCTGGAACTTGAAGCTGAGCTTATCAAACAACACAACATGGTTGAAAAAGATGAATATAATAGACTTTCAAAAAGATTTTCTGAACTTGAACAACACTGCATTTCTCTTGAAATTGCAATGCAACTCAATAAAGAAATTTTTCAAAAGACTAACACATCTGTGAACCAAACTGAACCTTCATTTGATCAATTGTTTGAATTAAACAATTTGAAAGCTGAGCTTCAAGCAAAAGACACGACAATCAAGAAGTTGAAAGCACACATTAAGCGTATCAATGAAACTTCTACCAGTGAAAGTGTGAAAAAGGACTTCGATGAAATTGAGACTATAAATATTGAACTGGAACATAGGGTGACAAGACTAATTGCTGAAAATGAGCATTTGAAACAGACGTATAAACAACTTTATGATTCAATTAAACCATCACGTGTTCGTGCTAAAGAACAAACTTAATCTTTGGTTAATCAAGTAAATCAAAATTCTGTTGAAATTTGTTGATTTAAATGCTCAACTTCAAGAAAAAGTGTTTGTCATAACAACATTAAAAAATGATCTTAGAAAATTAAAAGGGAAGGACATAGTTGCTAATGCTGCCCAGATGTCGAATGCTGCCACTATTGCTCCAGAAATGTATAAGCTTGACCCAGTAATTTTGGCACCTAAGGTTAAGAATAATAGGGAAGCTCATGAATACTATCTTAAGCATACTATGGAACAAGCTGCTATTCTTAAGGAGGTAGTTGAACAAGCTAAATCACGAAACCCTTTAGATAGTGCATCCTACTCAGCCTGTATGTATGTTAAGCTAATTCAAGAGTTGCTAGGTTATGTTAGAGATACCTGCCTTGATATTCACAAACCTAGTGAGAAATTAGTTGCGGTCACGCCTATAAATAAGAAGAAAATAGTTCGATTTGTTGACACTGTCACATCATCAGGCAACATTCCTAAAGTAACTAACAGACCTCTATTGTCTTCTACAGGAGTAAACCTTCTACTAGTGCTAGCGGATCAAAGCTTTCAGGCAATACAAAGAATGATTTCGCAAACACCAAGTAATAATGAGAAGAATAAAGTAGAAGTCCAATCTAGGAAAGTTAAATCTAAGTTGAATAAACAGAACTATGATTCTAAAAATGTCTGTAATGAACATGTTAAGCATCCTGTTAAAGGTGCTCAAGCTCTTTGTTTTGTATGCAATGAATGTTTGTTTGATGTTAATTGATGACATCAAATAACGTCACTTTATTATATCATTTATCCAGTATGTTTTGCCTACTTTTATATAATTATTGCATTATTTGGTACTTAATTGCTTTAAAGTTGATAAATGCAGTAATTCAGGAGTGTTTTGTGAAGACACGCTAAGAGGCGCATAATTTGGAGCTAAAACGAAGACATTTGAAGATTTCTGAATTTTCACCAATACGCCGTATCCAACTAAAGAGATACGGCGTATCAGCACCAAGACTTCATAAGAAAACGCGTTTGACCAATTCCCGATACGGCGTATGATACGGCGTATTCACTTTATCTACATACGCCGTATCCATGAAGATAACTATTCAAAGATATAGTAAATCAAGTAAATTGGGAATGATATCAAAGATTTATTACGAACGTAGCCCGCACTCCAAGGAATCCAGCCCAATACGTCGTATCGACCTTGCTGGATACGGCGTATCGAATATTTTTCAGCAACTATAAATAGAAGACTCAAAAAATGAGTTTTCAGTGTGTAATATCATATTCTTTATACCATACTCACTAAAGACGAATTTTAGAAGAGAAGATCAGCCACCAAGGTTAAGCATCGATCACGAATCCATAGAAGACATCGTGTAATTTTTACTCTCTTAATCGTTCGATTTCAATTGTTTGATTACGCTTGTATAATTACAATGGTTGTGGGCTAATACCCTCGGGTATTAGCCATCTTAATGAAAGTTCAATGTTTGGTTTGTTTTAAAAATCAATTTCTTAATTTATCGTTGATTGTTTAATTATGTTTATCACCTCATACTTGTTTATGTGTTTGAATATGCGACCTATCATTCAACTGGGTCTAGTGATACGAACCAAGTAATCTAGATACCGGGATAGCTCTCCATATCGTGTTTCATATGTCTGAACCAATAGGATCACAAATAACGTTTTTGTCTTTGTCTTTGAATTGTGAGCTTAGTTGGACCGGTAGGTGACCCGTTTATGTTTTAGAAATCATGCTCTTAATTTACTTATAAAGATTAGAATAGTGGACTATAAGTATATAAAACACCGTCAAACAATAAGTGGGTAAAGTCCCGTTGGGCTAGGGTTTTAACAGGATCACAACTGTTTTAATCTTCTAAGATAGATTATAATTAAACTAAAGGATGCTTTATGCGGATACGTTTAATTATGACAGGATTAATCGTGTCTAGGTCTTAGGATGATGTCCCGCCTAAGTCTTAAGAATGATATGCCGCTTCGAGATAAGTAAATCATTACACTAAAACAAACAAACCAGCATTGAACCGGATTTAATATGGCTAATATAGTTTTCTATCATTTGGCTTGTACCACTTTTCTATCTTCTAATCTTCCTCTTTTGTGCTTATTGTGTATTGAATTGGTATTTGTTCCCACCAAACCTGTGCCAGTCTCTTAGGCTAAAAACCCACCATATCTTTAGACAACATACATAGCATAGGTTTAACCAGTAAATAAACTAATTAAAATACTAATAGATTATAAGATTAAATTTCCACTCTTAGTGTTCGACACCCTACTTACCGCGAAACTCCATCTTGACCGGGTACTCTGCCCGTTAAAAGTGTTGTTTGAGGTTTGTCGGCTAAATATAAATTTAAAACTTGATGATATGTATTTCCTGTGTTTTAGGTTTGTCGGCTAACATCCTTGAAAGCATTTCTTGTGTAAGAGGATATGTATTTTCTACCATCATGTGAATAGCAATTCCAGTATCCATCAACAATACATGAACTCCACATGAGTCAAATAATCTCCAGCTTATCAAGTTGTAGTCCTGTTGATTCTTCCATATTTCATCTTCTTCACTAGGCTCAAATAAATTCTTTAGATCTCCCCAAAGCAACAAGTAATATCCTTCTGGGCTTGTTGTCTCATACCTTTCTTTTACCAGCCTGTAAAGATCTATCACATCTTGTCTGTCAAAGTTATCAAGCATTCCACTGGATATTTTGTAATTCTTAGAACTTCTATCTGCTCTGATGATTTGAAAATACATCATGTTCTCTGTCAGAATGTGTGTCTTCCAGTCAATTATTGGATATTTGGTAGCCAAAGATTCAAAATCCATAGCAATATCATCCCTTGGAACTATATCCAAACAGGCTCTAAGCTCTTCTCTTTTAGCCTCATCCTCTAGTTTCTGCTTCTTGACACTTTTTTCATCATGTTCTGCTCTTGGTCTCTTCTTACTACTTTCTGTTTGCTTTTGACTGTCACCATCCTCCTTGCCACTGTCTTTAACCATCTCAAAATCTAAAGAAACAAAGTCATTAATCCACTTCTGCTCCTTTTCATATAACTTCTGAATTTCTTCAAAACTCTTGCTCTTCAGTTGAGTATGAGTGTAATTGCCCATGTGTTTCAGATAAGTTACCATTTTGTTCCCGAGCTGAGCTCTGGTTGGTGGCTTATTTCTAATTTGTTCAGCTCTCTGTGTAGCAAAGAACTTCTTCCTTTCTGCAATCAAATCTACCAACATTTTAGCTTGCTCATCAACAGTGAATTGTTCTCTTTCTTCTTGTTGAAGTCTTTCAGCTAGTAATTCATCTGCATCCATTCTTGCTTGAACATCTTCCATTTGTTCAATCAATTCAGCATCCTTAGCCTCTTGTTCTGTAGCTTTTTCCCTAGCAATCCTTTGCTCTTTCTCAAACTATGCTTGTTCTTCTTCAAACAACCTTTGAGCTAGCTCTTCATCCATATGAATCTGTGCCTTTCTTGGATTCTTTGGAGTAGGTTCAGGCTCCACCATCTTGCCTTTACCTTTGTCTTGGCTTTGTACTGTTGGTACTGGTGTTGCTCTCTTTGGTTCTTCTTCAACATTACGAATCATTACTGAGATTGTCCTTGGTCTTGCACTCCTAATGGCCACAAGTGTATCATCAATAGTTGTCATCTCATCTTTAAAAATATCTCCAGCAGTACTTGTAGAAGGACCAACAGCACTAATATTTGAAGGTACAACAATACTAACATTAATACTATCAGTATTAAGCGTATCCCTAGCAGTAGTAATTTGTTCAGTAGTACTACCACCTTCAACATTCTCTATTGCATCATCAAGCACATCAAAGTCACTATCATTAAACATTGGCTTTGTCTTGTCACTTTTCCTCCCCTATTTGGATACATTCTCCTTATCTAAACCTTTTCTCCTGGAGGTACCAATCTTGAAGAGCTTCATCCCTGGAGTTCTTGCCCTTAGTGCCTTTTCTAATATTTTTACTCTCTTTTTTAGCTTTTGGATCACCAAGTCTTGAGCAGTCTTTGAGTTTTCCAAGACAAGAACTCTGTTTGACAATTGGGTACAAAGATTTATCAATTCATTAAAGTTAGGTCTACCCTCATCACTTCTAGGTGTGTGACCTCCTGAGAGAGGTGAATCATGGGGTGTTGGTGGTATAAAATCTGTCAAATCAACTTGATATTACATACTGTCTTCCCCACTTCCAGATGTGTTACCTTCTGAGAGAGGTGGGTCATGGGACTTTTTAGATGCAGTCTCAAACCTAGTATGAGCATCTGCACCCCCCAATGTGGTATCTTGGTGCCTGGGTCCACTACCTGAACCAAGTCCCTGAGGAGATGGTTCATTAAGTGTTGTCGTGGGTCGGGTCTTATGGATGTTACCACTTTCCTGCTCTGCTTCTAAGCTAGAAGCAGTAGTGGCAGCCCCAACCACTCTGTCATCCTCTCTTGTATAGACTGCCTCATCACCAACCTTCTTAGGGGGACCACTAGACTGAGGAATCTTAGTGTCCTGACCTCTTTTGGCTCGCCTAGGTTTGTGAGTCTTTTGGTGCTGTGTTGCAACAGTAGTAACTTGAGAGGGTGGAGTAGTTGGAGATGGTGGTTGGGGTTCAGAGGGTTGTCCTGAACCTTCACCCTCAACTACTTGAGGTACCAACATAGATCTGAAAAATCTTTATTTTGTATTTTTATATTAGTGAAAACCTTTTTAGTATGTACAGGTGTAACATAAATATCATTAAAAGGTTCTGCAAGATCAATCTGTTTATTTAAAAATAGTTGTAAAAACCTTGGATACCTTAAAAATTTCTTAGAAGTAGAATCCAAGTTCCTTAACATACCATCAAAAATTAATTTAGAAAAGTTAAATTTTTGTCCCTTAGCTAAACAAATAACTGCTGATGCTAAATTGGTTGAAAATTCATTCCAAGCAGTTGTTTTTTAACTCAAGCAATGTACAATGATATGTATAAGGTACTTCCATTGAGGGGAAAATAAAGCTTTTTGAAAAGTAAGTTTAGTAGAAACTCTTTCATACCTTATCAATGCAAGGTTTACAAAAATTTCATCATTTGATAGACAGGTAATACCATCCTCATCATTAGAGTGAAGATCACTCCTCACTGATGATTATGATATTACCATTGTCTTGCCATCAACTATGGCATGAATTTGCTTCACATCATTAACTGTTTTGGACATAGCAGTAGCCTAAAACTGCTCAATATAAGAAGCATAGATAGTAGGACTTACAGTTAGAGCATAATGAATCGAACTAGTAGTAAGAAAGTCCACTATCTGATAAAAATCAACATTCTCATCTGATCTTTCCAAGCAAGCCACCATGTTGTGTTGGTCAACGAATTGTAGATAAGCCATAGATGATTAATTTAGATGATCGGTGGTGAACAAGAGTAGGGTTTGTAATTGAGAGCGTATAAGAGAATTAGTTGAAGTTACTGTATGATGGAGAACGATTTTATAGTGTTAATAGCAAACCTACTAGCAAAGAAACCATTATATTTACTGTTAACCCCCTCAGCAGTATTATCTCCAACGGTAACAAACAGCACTAACTTTGGCTCAGCAGTACTAACTTTTGCCTAGCAGTACTAACTTTTTCCCAGCAGCACTAAATCCTGCCTAGCAGCATTAACCTTACAACTACCAGTTTTAACTCCAAATTCATCACTAATACCATCTCCAAACCATATCAATAACAAACACATCTTCAGAGATTAAGTAATCCAATGCTAGCAATCAAAAAGTTAAACCTGCTAACGTCAAAAGCCTTTGTGAGAAGATCTGCAACATTGTGGTCTGTGTGAATCTTGATCACTTGAATCAACTTCTTCTCATAAGAATCTCTGATAAAATGGTGCCTAATCTCTATGTGCTTGGTTTTAGAGTGAAACACTGGATTTTTCACAATACAGATTGTACTTTCATTATCAATGTAAATCTTAGTGTTCATGAAATTGAACCCATAATCAAGCATTTGATTTTGAATCCATAACACCTGTCCACAACAATTAGTAGCAGCAACATACTCTACTTCGGTAGTAGAATTGGCAACTATAGTTTGCTTTTTACATTGCCATGAAATCAACCTTTTGCCAAGGAATTGACAACCTCCTGTTGTGGATTTCCTGTCAAGGCTAGCTCCAGCATAATCACTATCAGAAAAGGCTTCCAAGTCAAATGGTGAATCTCTAGGATACCAAAGGCCCAATTTAGACTGTCCTTTTAAGTATCTAAAGATCTTCTTCACTGCATGAAGGTGTGAAGTCTTTGGTGTATCTTGGAACCTTGCACAAGCACAAATAGCAAACATTATGTCAGGCCTAGAAGCTGTTAAGTACATTAATGATCCAATCATTGATCTATATAAGTGAACATCCACATCCTCAGCTTCTTCATCTTTGTTCAATGCTTTGTTAGTCTTTATTAGAGTGCTTGCTGCCTTCATAGTGACAAAATCAAACTTCTTTAATATATCAGTCACATACTTGTCTTGGCTGATGAAGATTCCATCATCTCTCTGCATGACCTGCAACCCTAAGAAGAAAGTGAGCTCCCCCCATAGAACTCATCTGGAACTTCTTGTGCATAATCTGCTCAAACTCAACGCATAAAGAATTCTTTGTAGATCCAAAGATGATGTCATCAACATATACCTGCACTAACAATATATCACCTTTATCCTTCTTGATGAATAGAGTCTTATCTATAGTGCCTCTTCTAAATCCATTTTCCAATAAGTAGGTAGACAAGGTCTCATACCAGGCTCTAGGAGCTTGATGTAGACCATATAAAGCTTTTTATACCTTATAAACTTTATCAGGGAACTGTAGATCTTCAAAACCAGGAGGTTGGCACACATACACCTCCTCTTCAATAGAACCATATAAAAAGGCATTCTTTACATCCATCTGGTACATAATAAATCCCATAAATGATGCATAGGCCAAAACTAACCTGAGTGCTTCTATCCTAGCAACAGGAGCAAAAACCTTATCATAATCAATGCCTTCTTCTTGGGTGTAACCTTGTGCAACCAGTCTTGCCTTGTTTCTAACTATAATTCCTCTCTCATCTTTCTTGTTTCTATACACCCACTTAGTTCCAATAGCCCTCTTGCCTTTAGGAAGATCCACCAGAGTCTAAACCTTTTGAAGTTTAAATTGCAGAAGCTCCTCTTGCATTGCTTCTATCCAGCTTGGATCTGTCAAAGCTTGAATCACCTTTTTGGGTTCATTTTGAGAGAGAAAACAGGCAAATAAACAGTTCTAATAATCTTTATGATTTCTTCTCTTCTGCTTTTTGATGTAACTGACCATAGCAAGTTCTTCAAAAATCTTGGTCATCCTCCTTGTTTGAGTAGCTGAATTTAAGTCTTCAATGATCTGGTCTTTAGGATGATTCTTATGAATTCTAATTATGAGAATAGGACTGACGTTCATGGTGGTTTCCAAGTTGTTAAGGTCAGCCCCTGTACCCACACCTTCATCATCATATGCACCACTAAAGATACCAGTATTTAGAAGATCAGCAGTATCCTCTAAATCAGGCATAAGAGAATCAGTAGGAAGATCATCAGCATTAGTAAAACTTTGCCCATTAGTACTAACATATAGACTAATAGTACTATATCTGTTAGTGCTGTTAGCATAACCTTCCTTCTGTTGAACAAGCAAATTATCCAATTCAGCTCTGAAATCTTGCACATTCTGGTCGTTTTCTTTTTGAAGCTCCTCCTTCTTTATCTTGACCATTTCTTTCACCCTCATTTGCTGGTTCTTCATTAGTCTTGTTACCAGCATCATCAGCAACTACATCCTTTGAGCTCTATGGACTATCATAAAGTAATGGTAGCAGAATATATTGTTGAGTAGGTACTGCATCAACATTATCCTTGATACCTGCATTCTTATTAGTTTGATTCCCTGCAGTAACTGGCTCATAATTCATAGAGTTTGTTAGTAAATCAATATTAAAGAGCCAATTTGGTCCACTCCCTGTAACATTGGGTTTGTTTTCAAGAAAGGTTACGTGCATGGTTTCCTCTACCTTCCTAGTTCTAGTGTTAAATACCCTAAAAGCTTTTCTATTTATAGAGTATCCAACAAAGAACCCCTCATCAGCCTTCCCATCAAATTTGCCTAGGGGATCTAAGCCATTACTGACTTGAGTCTGCCTTGTAGATCAACATAGTCAAATCTTTTAAGCATGTATGATCCACTGTCTTTAGAGGTATGGTCAATAACATTTCCTGCTGGTCTCCAAATCCAGCATGTTGAGGACTTAACAGCATTTCCCCATTTCCCACAGTAGCACTAACTACTGCTTTTGGCCCAGCAATAGTTACATTGTTAACCCTACTAGTTTTAACTTTTTCATTAAGATTATTGGTTTTAGCTGCTGATTTTTGGTGAAAAGCCCTTCTTACTGGTGAATGTGCTTTAAAATAAGAATATATTTTGGGTAATGCATCATTCACTTTTGATTTAGGGGCAACAGTATTAACAGGCCTAACAGTACTAATTGATGCTGCTGCTCTTGGAGAGCTTTGCTTAGCAGTATTAACTGGTACCTGTCCTGACTTTGTTACAACTGCTGTTGGAACAAAATTCCTTTTAG
This sequence comes from Tanacetum coccineum, assembly GCA_026074375.1. Lineage (NCBI taxonomy): Eukaryota > Viridiplantae > Streptophyta > Magnoliopsida > Asterales > Asteraceae > Tanacetum > Tanacetum coccineum. The sequence continues at coordinate 14,115 of BQNB010006944.1, read as the reverse complement.
GATGTGGGTGAGTAAATTTATTTTGATGGTTCACCCTCTGAACATTGTTCTATACTGGTCTAATTTTCCTTTGACCAGTAACCCTTCCTTTATTATTCAACACAGGTTTTTCTATCATTTTCTTGTCATGAAAATCACAGTCTTTGATTAAATGGTTAAAACTCCCACAAACAAAACAAGCTTTCTTTATAGACTTAAAACCATTTCCTAGTTTCTGAGTCATCAACCCATTCCAGTTTCTTCTATTATCCCTAGGACTTTGACTTTTCTTAGGATACTCTACTTGCCTATGTGTGTTTTCCTTATTAACAGATTTCACATTCTCATCAGATTTGACAAAATTGATTTTATTAAACTTTGGTTTTGTCTGATCAGATTTAGGTCTAAACACACTATCATTATCACTATCAGTGTCCCAATATTCAATGATAGGAGTACTAGGCCTAATAGTTTTAGGCTTTTCTACAATATCCTTACTAGTCTTAGATATACTAGTTTCATTTTTACTCACTTTAGTCTTATAGACATAATCATCTAACCTAGCAAAGGATAAGTCAGGTCTTGAAGGCATGTAGTTCCCAGTGTAGGGAGGGGGAACTGCATGAAACCCTTTACCTGTTTTGAATCTATCATTTACTGGAGTATCATCCACATCACTTTCTCTACTGTTAAACACACTATGAACCACTTCATTCTTATTTATTTGACTATCATAACCAAGACCAGCTTTGTCTTTAGCACTTATTTAACTATTTACCAGTTTAGTTAGATTCTTTGATGATTCTTCAAAATTTTCTAGTTTAAGTTTCAAATCATCTTTCTCTTTTAAAGCTTCTTCTAACTAATTTTAAGGTCTTTGATAGAGATATCTTTCATTTGGACATCATACTTTAAAAATGCAATGTCTTCTTCATAAACAGCTTTATTTTTTTCATGAACAACTATCCTAGCTTCTAATGATTCTAATCCCATTTGATAACCTATAATTTCTAGATTAGATTTATTAAGAGCTACACGCTGTTGATCATACTGTTTTTGAAGAGTTTCATATGATTTTAAGCAATCTTTAGATAAAGTATGTACCTCAGAGTCTGAACTTGATGAACCTTGGGATGTATAGGCCATTAGAGCAAAGTTTGTGAGTCCTTCTTCAGCCTGAAAGCTCTAATCATAACCACCTATCCCATCTTGAACAACCAAGGCATTTGCAGGAGTCTCCACTGGTACAATCCTTCTTGGAGCATCTCCATTTCTATTCCCCTGATTCCTTGGTGCCCTGCATTCTCTAGCAAAGTGACATCTCCTGTGGCAGTTGTAACATTCAACCTTTGTCTTATCAAAGCCAACAGTTTCTTTGCCATTGAAATTCAGATTCCTTCTTGTCTTCTTTAAGAATCTTTTCACCCTTATGGTAAGCATGGCCACCTACCATTTGAGATCTATCTCTTCAAGATCATCAGTATCAATCTGCTCCAGATCTTCATTGTCCAATTGTGGACTATTAGATTGATTAGCAAAGAAGGAAAACACGACATCATCAGCATAAGTTGAGGAAGAAGCTTGTCCCTGTGAACTAGCAGTAGAAATATCTCGAGCAGTATTAACTGCTTCATTAGTACTGCTAGTGTTTTCTAAAGATATAAAAGCCACATTTTGAGAGTTTGAGACTGAGCTTGATTGGCCTTTAATCTCAGCTTCATACACCTTCAAATTGTTGTACAAATCATCCATGCATAATGTGTCTAGATCAGATTTGTTTCTCATGATTAAAACAATATTGTTCGAAGCTAATGGTAGACTTCTCAGCAACTTCAGATTTGCATCTTCCTGAGAGATAACTTCACCATGAATTTCTAATTGGCTGATGAGTTTTTGAAACCTATAATAGGTTTTATCTAGTCCTTCAGATCTTGATGCAGCAAAATTCTTATATTGCTGCTTCAGAATGGTTTTCTACATTTTCTTTGATTTTTTGTTGCCTCCAAACCTGGCCTTGATTGCTTCCCATAAGGTTTTTGCATCCTTGATTCCATGAAACTTTAATAGGTGCTCATCAGGAATGGCCAACAACAAAGTGCTTTTTGCTTTTAATTCATTCTTTCTTGCTAGCTTTTATTCAACAGTTTTAAGAGAAATGGGACCTTCAACACTAGCTGATGCAACAGCAGGTGCATCACCATTCACAATAACCTCCCAAAGAGCATAATCAGCATGATTAAGATATTGTTCCATTCTCATGCTCCATAGATCATAATCTCTTGATTTTAGTATAGGAAGTTTTAGTGCAGGCATTGTTTGGGTAGTTTCTGACTGTGATTCCATCTTCTCTTTGATTAAGAGATCTTGTATAGATATAGTGTTCTTCTTATTCAGAGTTTATCAACAAGCTCTGATACCACTTGTTGATCCCTTCTTGACAGATCTTACTTAGCTTGTTAAAGCTTAGTTATATTAGATAGATCCAAGACAACTATAGTAGAAACTAAGATTGAGAATATCACAAACAATGCGGAACCTAGTTTGCAATACTAAAAAGAACAATGAAACAGTAAAACAAGATTTTTACTAAACTTTCAATATATTGAATACTATTTTGAGTTATAAAATATCTATGAATACTAACTATGATTGCTATGCAAACTTGAATACTAATATGAAGACTGATATCTAGATCTATGCCTTAGGGTTCCTTTTATACACCAAGGAAACCCTAATGGGCTTACAAAATGTGTCAAGTGATTAATGCATATCTATTCTTAATATATCTCATGCATATCACTTTAGCAGTACTAACTATTTATACTAACAGTACTAACTATATAACTAACAGTACTAATAAACTGACAGTACTAACACTTTGTACTGGCAGCACTAACTATAATACTAACAGTAATAATGACTTAGACTGTCTTCTCTAATCTTCAGCAGCAGCACAAATTTGAACCAACAGCATTAACTTCCAAAACTAACAGTAGTAACTTCAGAAGCCTTTAATTCCCAACAATTATACGGATGCGTTTAATTGTGACAGGATTAATCGTGTCTAGGTCTTAGGATGATGTCCCGCCTAAGTCTTAAGAATGATATGCCGCTTTGAGATAAGTAAATCATTACACTAAAACAAACAAACCAGCATTGAACCGGATTTAATATGGCTAATACAGTTTTCTATCATTTGGCTTGTACTGCTTTTCTATCTTCTAATCTTCCTCTTTTGTGTTTATTGTGTATTGAATTGGTATTTGTTTCCACCAAACCTGTGCCAGTCTCTCAGGCTGAAAACCCCCCATATCTTTAGACAACGTACATAGCATAGGTTTAACCAGTAAATAAACTAATTAAAATACTGATAGAATATAGGATTAAATTTCCACTCTTAGTGTTCGACACCCTACTTACCGCGAAACTCCATCTTGACCGGGTACTCTGCCCGTTAAAAGTGTTGTTTTAGGTTTGTCGGCTAAATATAAATTTAAAACTTGATAATCAAATAATTGACCCTACACGATAGCACATCAGGTTTTTGGCGCCATTGCCGGGGAGTGAAATTATTAAACCTTATTCTTATCAGTATTTCTAACCTTTAATTAATTTAATTTAGTGTAATCTAATTATTTAAATTCTGTTTGTATTTATTCGCATTGTGTGTTTAAATTGTTTGTTTAAATTCCTGCATTTAATTGTTTTAAATAGTATTCTGTTCTGACTGATCACCTGATACGCCGTATCCACCAGTTGGATACGACGTATCAAACCTTCTGATCAGGACAACGTATTGAGTTTCACAGTCTAAACGGCGTATCTGTTTTCCAAACAATACGGCGTATTCCGTGAACTCTATACGGCGTACTGGCATTCAACAGACCTATACGGCGTATTCAAACCAATTGAATATGACGTATTTGTCATCTGATACAATAGCAATTCGATCTTTTATATCATACTAACAATTCCCTCCATTTTTGAGAAAGTGGTGATTGCCCAGCATGGTACCAAGCTATGATGACACAAGGAATAGGAATGGAGAGCATAATACCTCACGGATGATCACAACTCCCAAATTAAAAATCGGTGATGAATTCTTAAAAATATTAGAGGACAATGCCTTCAATGACATAGATGGAAGGGACGTTACCGATCACATTGCAAAGGTGCTCAAAATAACTGAGTGGATTCAGATGCCTAATGTGGATAAGAATGAACTACGATTATACGTCTTCTCAAAATCACTTAGTGGAAATGCCGAGAAATGGTGGAATGATGAAATAAACAAAATAACCATTACCTGGAGTGAACTGAACGATAAATTTTTTCATAAATATTACCCATTGTCCCATACTTACAATAGCAAAATCCATGATGACCTAGAAAATGGTAGGGATTACTTTGAATTTATGTATTGGCTGGCATCAAAGTTTGACAATTATTGTGAGATTGACAAAAATACCAAAAATGGGTTATGGGAATTTTATGTGAACGAACGTACTAAAGGAACGATTGGTGACCTCGACGAATACAAAGAACCGTGCAAAAGGACATGTTCGGATACATTATATAAACCCTATTTAGACGCACAGGAAGCAAAAGACATCTACGAAGTTATTAATAGGGAATACTCTCTGATACCAATCACCGCTCACCGCGACATCGATAACCCAAATGAACTATGCAAAACCAAAGAATTCACAGTCGTACGACATTCGATAGGCAATGATGAAGAATTTGTTACTGTGGGTCCAAGCAAAATTAATACTGTTGAAAGAAATCCTGGCAGCATGTCTTGCATCTACCACGAACTCTTCAACAGAAAAGATCGCGAGAGTAACATGGACAAGATAAGAAGGAGAAAAATGTCAAACTTAAAGACCAGCTGAAACAAAAGTACTTCCCGAGAGACAACCCGATCATTTTAATTGTTTGTTGCACGAGTCTGTCTTCCTATACACTCAATACGGCGTATCGAACCCCTCTGGATACGGCGTATTGAGCTGTCTGGACGTTATCAGTTTTTAAAACTTAATATTTAATTTCTAGTAATTTAATTGTTTCTACAAGAACAATACGGCATATCCTAGGGTTTGGGATATGGCGTATTGATCCCTGTACAGTTGTGTGTTTAATTGTTTTCTTGTACCATTGTAGCGAGATAGAATTTGCACTTGTCTTCTAATCTTTTATACAGGACCTTGCTGAAACTATGATATGGTATATGCTGAAAAAGACATGTGTTGAACTTATCCGGGCATGCTGAAGCCCTAGTCAACACACTTTTTGCTCAAGGACTCATCTTGGAGAATTATCACGAGCAAAACATCAGGGAGTTTTCCGTTCTAATTCTATTCTTCCTTATTATTCATTATTTTATCTATACAACGAGGACGTTGTATAATTTAAGTGGGGGGATGGAGAATTAGAACGTACTTGTCTTCTTTTTTACAAAATAACATGCAAAGTGCTTAAAAATGGCCAAAATTTAAATTTTTTTAGCATGACTTTTGTAAAAATCACTAGTTACATTACCTAGCGCACTATAACCCTTGATACATATTGTGAGAATTAAGCTTATTCCGTTTCCAACTGTCTACTAAAATTCCACAAAATTATGAGTGTGTCGGTGATGTAGTAAACTTTAGAACTTGGCCTGGTATATCACTCGAGACCGCCATGATTAGTATTATGGATTTAGATGGAAGAACATGTTCAACTAATAAATTTCTAGGATTTAACCAAATAGCCTACATCTTGTAAAATTAACTATCCACACTGGTTAGTTAACTCCCGTGTAACCCTTGATTACTCTCATTTTTAGAGTAAAATCCCCTAGAACAACCTGTTGAGCCATTCCTTTCTTTTTCTACACCATATTATATGTTTTGTTACACCTTTGCACCTTAGCCTACCATGTAGATTAAGCCTATTTTACCAATGTTGCTAGTTGCTTTCGTGTAAAGTCTTGTATTTCCTGTGTCAAAGTGAAAATTTTCTATCTCTGTAATGGTCGGGAAATTGCACCATGCAATGGGAAAAATATGTAGCTCGTAAGTTTCACTACTTTCGCAATTATAAATCATGTCCGAAGAAGAATTTTTACAAGGAAAAGATTATCCGGATGAATTATGATAGTGAAGACGGTGAAACCAAACCGAGATTTATGATGTATTGTTTAAAAAAAGATGGAAGAAAAAATAGTCGGTTCAAAAGAAGTTTATACCAAAGGAATCGCTTGGAAGGATCGATTATTCATTGATACTTTACAAAAATAAACGATGTAAAGTCTTGTAAAAAGTGGCCGATATCACCACTTATGTAAAAGTATGTAAAAGAGCGAGATGTAAGGGAATTTGACCGTTATGGAAATGCCAACTTAGGTTGTCTTTGTCATTTATGTGATCGAGGCGTTTGTCTATATGTTCGAGTCTTTGTCATGGAACGGTCAGGGGAAAGTTACTAGCAACCATACCATATTTGTTGGCTTAATCTATTTGTTTCGTGAATTTTACTTAACACCCATTTTACTTCCCTTTCCTAGCAACTAACCTTAGTGTCTACTCGAACGAGGACTTGTTAGAGCATGCATGTCTATTCTGTCGTTACGGCCATGTATGCATGTCTCAGCTGCCTTGTTGGATGACGACTTTCGGTGAAAGTTAGAAGCTCCCTGCCCTATATCAGTCTTCATCCTAACCGCTGGTTAAACACGAACAAGGATGTGTTCGGATTGTATATGTCTATTCTGTCGTTACGGCCATGTATGTACGATAAAGCTGCATTGTTGGTGTGGTACTTATGGTGAAAGATTGTTGAATGATTAACCATAAGCCTTCTTAACCCAATTTAGCTTTTGACTTATTCTTCCTTAGCTTTAGCAGTGGAGATGTGTATCCTTGCCAAGCCTATGATACGAAGCTAATTACGACCGAGCAATTAAGTGTACTACTTAAATGTTGCACCCTACATTAGTTGAGTGATCTGAGTGTTTTCATTTCTATATTTCATGAGGAGCTTGGTTATGTATAGGTGATTCGGATAAAACGATGCTTAAACAAAAAATCCTCAACTTCGGTTAGGACATATTTTCATAAACCGAAACTTTTTTTAAAGTTTACTTAAGGACAAGTAGGATTCAAGTGGGGGGATATTTGATGACATCAAATAACGTCACTTTATTATATCATTTATCTTATCTGTTTTGCCCACTTTTATATAATTATTGCATTATTTGGTACTTAATTGCTTTAAAGTTGATAAATGTAGTAATTTACGAGTGTTTTGTGAAGACATGCTAAAAGGCGCATAATTTGGAGCTAAAACGAAGATATTCAAAAATTGCTGAAATTTCACCAATACGCCGTATCCAACTAAAGAGATACGGTGTATCTGTGCCAAAACTTCACAAGAAAACGTGTTTGACCAATTCCCAATACGGCGTATTCACTCTGTCTACATACGCCGTATCTATGAAGATAACTATTCGAAGATACAGTAAATCAATTAAATTAGGAATGATATCAAAGATTTATTACGAACGTAGCACTCACTCTAAGGAATCCAGCCCAATACGCCGTATTGACCTTGTTGGATATGGCGTATCGAGTCTTTTTCAGACACTATAATTAGAAGACTCAAACACGAGTTTTCAGTGTGCAATATTACATTCTTTATACCA
>BQNB010006943.1:52750-95470 GCA_026074375.1 Tanacetum coccineum | reverse complement strand
AAAACAAAGCATATTGATATTAGGCACCACTTCATTAGGGATGCTTATGAGAAAAAGCTTATCCAGGTGCTTAAGGTTCATACTGATGATAATGTGGCTGATATTTTAACCAAAGCTTTTGATGTTAGCAGATTCAATTTCTTAATTGTTAACATTAGAATGATCAACCTATAGCTGCATTAGTTCAGGGGAGGCAAAATGGCAGGTTGATTTGTTGTACAGTTTAGAAAATGATGTTGAGGTTCGTTATGTTCTTTGGGATGAGGATTAAGAGCTACATATGGTACTAAGTTAGTTAGTACTGCCCGTTTTGGTTAATACTGGTAGGCAAAAAGTTAGTACTGCCAGGTCAAAACTTAGTACTGCCAGGCAAAAGTTAGTACCGCTGGGTTACCGTTAGAGAAGATACTGCTAGGGTCTAAAGTGTAAATTGTAACGGTTTCTTCGCCATTGGGTTTGCTCACCCTATATAAACCATTCCAAGTTGCATAATTTACTCACCTAATCTCTCTCCCGCGCTCTCATATCATAAACCCTAATCCCTTTAATCACTGACGATCATCAATTGCTTCTCCATGGCTGCTCTCGTATCTTGCCCTAAGCATAATATGGTTGCTTGTTTGGAGAAAACTGAATGGAATGCTCAATTCTATGAGATAGTGGACTTCCTTACACGAAGCTCGATTTACTACTCTCTCACTGTAACTCCTACTGTCTCTACTTCCCTTATTGAATAGTTTTGGAACACTGCTACTTCCAAAACAGTCAATGATGTTAGTTACATTAAAGCCAAAGTTGCTGGCAAGACTATATCAATTTCTAAAGCATCTATTAGACAAGATCTTCTATTTCATGATGTAGATAGAATTGATTGTCTCACAAATCAAGAGATTTATAAAAACCTTCAATTGATGGGGTATGAGGGAGATCTTACAATTCTTACTTTTCCAAAAGCTCTATTCTCCCCATAATGGAAGTACCTAATTCATACCCTAATTCACTGCCTTAGTTCAAAAAGTACTTCTTGGGATCAATTTCCCACAAATATTGCATCTGCACTGATTTGCTTAGCTACAGATAGAAAATTTAATTTTTCTAAGATGATTTTTGAGGGTATGATTAGGAACTTGGATGCTAAGAAGCAATTCTTAATGTATCCAAGATTTGTTCAAATGTTTTTAAATAACCAACTTTCAAACCTACCTGCCCCTTTGGATAACCTTCCAATACCAGTCCTTACCAAAAAGGTTTTCACTAATATGGCAAAGCAAGGACTACACTTTTCAGGCCATGTTACACCTTTATTTCCTAATATGTTGGCTCAAGCAGTAGTAGATGAGGGTGAAGGTTCAGAACAACCAATTGAACCCTAACTAACACCCTTACCTACTCAACCTAGTACAAGAGACCAACCCCCTATGACTGAATCATCATATAGTCCTGACACTACCCAAGACCCTAGGGTAAACTTAGAGGGCACTGGTGGAAGTCAAAGGGATCATGTTTAGATACCCCATGATAGTCCTCTTTCAAATGGTCACACATCTGACAGAGCTAAGGGTAGCTTGAACCTAGATGAGTTACTTGTTCTTTGCACTAACTTGTCAAACAGGGTTCTTGCTTTGGAGACTTCCAAGGATGCTCAGGCTGTAGAGATTCTTAAATTGCAGACTAGAATCCAGAAGCTAGAAAAGAAGTGTAAGCCCAGCATCTCACACCACAGAGCATGGTTAAAGAGTGTGCAAAGGTTATATATGAAGAAAAGGTTGGGAAAGAAGGAGTCTGTATCCAAACAGTAGAGGAAAACTGCCAAATCAAAACCAACTCTGGATGCCTTTGATGATCTTGATGCTGATTTAGCTCATGGTATGGACTACATGGAAACGGATGAAGCTGTGAATGAGGGGAGGCAAAGCAATGAGACTGAGGAGCTTAATTTGGATGTTGATACTGCTAGGCCAGAAGTTGATACTGCTAGGCCAGATATTGATATTGCTAGGCCAGAAGTTCATACTGCTAATGCACCAGTTAGTACTGTTGGTGTAACTATTAGTACTGCTGATCCTGAAGTTAGTGTTGTTGAGCCTAGAACTCCTCCTACAACAACAAGTATATTTGATGATGAAGATATTACTATGGCTTAAACTTTGATAAAGATGAAAGAAGATAAAGCCAAGGAAAAAGGAGTGGCATTTAAAGATGTTAAAGATTCTTCAAGACCTGTGAGATCAATAACAACACTCAAACCACTTCCATCCATTGATCCTAAAGACAAAGAAAAGGGTATCTTAGTTGAGGAAGAACCTGTCAAGATAAAGAGAAAATATCAAAGGATAGATCAGATTGAGAGAGATGAAGAATTGGCTCACAAGCTACATGAGGAAGAATTGGCTGAGATTGCAAGAATACAAGAAGAAAAAGCAGCACAAGAAGAAGCTTCTAGAGTTTCTATAATGGAAATGTTTGATGAAGTCCAAGCAGGCATTTATGCTGATGCATTGTTTGCAGCCAAACTCCAACAGGAAGAAAGAGAGGAGTACACAATTGAAGAAAGAGCAAAGTTCTTGGCTGAAACAATAGTTGCACAAAGAAAATTCAGAGCTGCACAAAGAGCTGCTGAGATTAGAAGTAGACCACCAACTAAATCTCAATTAAGGAATTTGATGATGACATATCTGAAGAATATGGGTGGTTACAAACACTCTCAGCTGAAAGCAAAGACATTTGAAGAAATCCAAGCTATGTATGAAAGACACAAAAAGAAAATTGATGGCTTCAAACCTATGGATTTAGATGATGCAGTAAAAGATAGTAAGAAGGGAGCTGGTAAAGATACTTCAAAGAAGGAGGAGGTTCTCAAAGAACTTGACAGTACTAAGATTGAAAGTATGAACAAGGAAGATGAAGGAGAAAGAGTTTCAGATGTTTCAAAGAAGAGAAAAGTAGGTCCAAGAATAAAAAGAATGTCTAAAAGGAAGAAGACAGAGTTTGACCTTGAAGAAGAAGAGGATCTAAAGGCTTTTCTAAAAATAGTTCCAGATAAAAAAGGAATAATAGATTATGAATTCCTGGAGAAGAGATTTCCAATTATTAACTAGGAATCAAAGTTCTATCATTATGATAGACATGGAGCAGAGGGAATCTACTACAGGATCTTTAGATCTGATGGAAGCTCTAGATAGATTAAGACCTTTTCTGAAATAGTGACAAGGTTTGATAGGCTAGATCTTGTGGAGTTATATAACCTGGTGATGCAGAGGTTTGAAACAATTACTCCAAAAGGTATTGATCTAGTTCTTTGGGGAGATTTAAGGATAATGTTTGATGCAAATGCAGAAGATGAACTATGGCAGAATCAAGAAAGATGGAATCATAAGAGCTGGAATTTATATGAGAATTGTGGGGTTCATACTTTGACACTATAAGATGGTACTGAGATTCATATGCTTGCAGAGAGGAAATATCCACTCACAAAAGAAACACTTGAGAGGATGATGTCTTTGAAGTTGATAGTTGAGTCTGCAAGTGATAGTGCTTTTGATCTGCTTAGATTCATTCAAAAGCAGATTGATGAAGCAGGAAGCCATGATGAAGGAGAGAAGGATCTTTAAGTGTTGGTTTCATCACCACACAACAAATGGTCATCAGTTTACCATGTCTAACAGACATCAAGAATTGGCTAGTCCAAAGCAAACGGCTTCTGGTAAAGACTTCTCAAATTCGTTAATGGCTGATAGTTTGCCAAAAACTATACGGTTCTCAACTTACCATGCTTTACAGTAAAGAGTTGGCTAGTCCAAAGCAAACGGCTCTTGGTAAAGACTTCTCAAATCCATTGATAGTGATAGTTGTGTATCAAAAACTATAAGGGCTTATCAAATGCCCATGTTGTTACAATGAAGCATTGGCTATTCCAGAGCAAACGGCTACTGGTAAAGAAACATCAAATCCATTTATGGCTGGTAGTTTGCCAAAATAACACCGTTAGTGATCTCGCATCACCTAGAAATCTCATTGAGTGTTACGTTGTTATGTTGTAGGAAGATGCCTAACACACGATCCAGAGCATCCATGACTCATGAGGAGGTTGAAGAATTGTTTACTCGCCGAGTAACTGAAGAGATGGAGGCTCGTGAAGCTGCAATGAACCTTGAACCCCTGAAGGAGAATGAGGATGAACAAGAAGGTAGGAATAGAGGTAACAGAGGAAATGAAAATAGAGGTAACAGAGGAAATGAGAATGGAGGTAACGGAGGAAATGGAAATGGAGGGAATGAAGAAAATGGAAATGGAAATAGAAATGGGAATCATGGCAAGAACTATAGAGGTTTCATGCCAGTGGCTCGACAGTGCACATTCCAGGACTTCTTGAAATGTAAGCTACATAATTTCTCAAGAACCGAAGGCGTTGTCGGATTGACCCACTGGTTCGAGAAAATGTAGAGTGTGTTCTACATCAGTAATTGTCCACCGAAGTATCAAGTGAAATATGCTACATGCACACTGCAGGACAGTGCTTTAACTTGGTGAAACTCTTATAAAAGAACAATTGGTGTTGATGCTGCATATGCCATGAAATGGGCTGGACTTATGAAGTTGATGATTGAGGTGTATTGTCCAAGGAACGAGATTCAGAAGATGGAGACTGAATTGTGGAATCTGACCGTGAAAGGAAACGACTTGACTACTTACACTCAAAGGTTTCAGGAGTTGATTTTGTTGTGTACTAGAATGGTCCCTGACGAAAAGGACATAGTGGAGAGGTTTATTGTAGGATTACCGGACAACATTCAAGGAAATGTGATTGCTGCGAATCCGGCTAGACTCCAAGATGCCATACACATTGCTAACCAATTGATGGACAACAAGCTCCAGGGTTATACTGCAAGGAGTACTGAGAATAAGAGGAGGATGGAAGGTAACCTAAAGGATAAGCATGGATAACAACCACCATTTAAGAGGGAAAATGTTAGTGGGCAGAATGTAGCTAGAGCTTACACGGCTAGGAACAATGAGAGGAAAGGGAATGCTAGACCTCACCCACTCTGAAACAAGTGCAGATACCACCATGTAGGGCCATGTACAATGAAGTGCAATAATTATAAGAGAGTTGGCCACCAGATAAGAGATTGCAGATCTGCAACTATGGTACCAAACACGCAAAGAGCCCCACTTGGGAATCAGCAAGGTGTTATTTGTTATGAGTGTAGGAGACCGGGACATGTGAAGAGAGAATGTCCAAAGTTGAGAAACCGGAATCATAGGAACCGAGTTGGGAACAAGACTGGAAACTAGACAGGAGGTAACGAAGCTACAGCAAGGGCTTACGCCATTGGTGGAGGAGGAACAAACCCTGATTCCAACGTTGTTACGGGTACGTTTCTTCTCAATAACTGTTATGCTTCCATGTTATTCGATTCGGGCGCCGATAGAAGTTTTGTGTCGTCTACCTTTAGTGCTTTGCTTGATGTTGCACCATCCACTTTAGACACTAGTTATGCCGTAGAACTTGCCGATGGAAGAATTTCAGAAACAAATGTTGTTCTTAGAGGTTGCACGTTAGGATTATTAGGTCATCCGTTCGACATAGATCTAATGCCCGTTGAACTTGGTAGTTTCGATGTCATTATCGTTATGGATTGGTTGGCGAAGTACCACGCGTTGATCGTGTGTGACGAGAAGGTCGTCCGTATTCCTTATGGAGATGAGGTGTTGATAATCCGAGGTGATAACTGTGACGGCAGAAGTAAGCTGAACATCATATCATGTACGAGGACCCAGAAGTATATTCAGAAGGGATGTCAAGTCTACCTAGCGCAAGTTACATCCAAAAAGGCTGAGGATAAGTCAAAGGAGAAGTGACTTGAGGACGTGGCAATCGTACGGGAATTTCTAGAAGTCTTTCCAAAAGACTTGACTGGGCTGCCACGTGCTCGACAAGTTGAATTTCAAATTGACTTAGTCCCTGGTGCTACACCTGTAGCACGAGCCTCATATTGATTAGCTCCATCCGAAATGCAAGAGTTGTCCACACAATTGCAGGAACTTTCTGACAGAGGATTTATAAGACCCAGTTCCTCACCTTGGGGAACACCGGTTTTGTTTGTCAAGAAGAAAGATGATTCTTTTTGGATGTGTATCGACTACCGTGAACTAAACAAACTTACTGTAAAGAACCGATACCCACTTTCAAGGATCGACGACTTGTTCGATCAACTTCAAGGGTCAAGAGTCTACTCTAAGATCGACCTGAGATCTGGTTATCATCAACTCAGAGTTCGTGAGGAAGACATTCCAAAGACTGCATTTAGGACTCGTTATGGTCACTACGAGTTTCAAGTAATGCCGTTTGGCTTGACTAACGCACCGGCAGTATTCATGGACTTGATGAATCGGGTGTGCAAACCGTATCTGGATAGATTCGTGATCGTATTCATCGATGATATTTTGATTTACTCCAAGAGCAGAAAGGAGCATGAAGGACACCTTAAGTTGATTTTGAAGTTATTGAAGGAGGAAGAATTATACGCCAAGTTTTCAAAGTGTGAGTTTTGGCTGTCAAGGGTACAATTTCTTAGTCACATGATCGATAGTGAAGGCATTCGTGTTGATCCAGCTAAGATTAAGTCTATCAAGGATTGGGCGTCACCCAAGACACCAACCGAGATCTGTCAATTTTTAGGTTTGGCTAGTTACTACCGACGATTTATTGAAGGTTTTTCAAAAATCGCTAGGCCTATGATAAACTTGACTCAGCAAAAGCATGAAGTTCGATTGGGGAGAAAAGGCAGAAGCTGTGTTCTAGTTGTTGAAGCAAAAACTGTGTAGTGCGCCGATTTTGGCTTTACCTGAGGGAAGTGAGAAGTTCGTGGTATATTGTGATGCTTCGCATAAAGGGTTGGGCGCGGTTTTGATGAAAAAGGAGAAGGTCATAGCTTACGCATCTCGCCAACTTAAGGTTCACGAGAAGAACTATACCACACACAACCTAGAGCTTGGTGCAGTAGTGTTTGCCTTGAAGATGTGGAGACACTATCTGTACGGTATAAAGTACGTGGTGTTTACTGATCATAAGAGTTTACAACACATTCTCGATCAGAAGGAGCTAAATATGAGACAACAACGTTGGTTAGAGTTGTTGAGTGACTACGACTGTGAGATGCGATATCACCTAGGGAAGGCGAATGTGGTGGCTGATGGCCTGAGCCGAAAGGAGAGAAACAAGCCGCTACGAGTTCGAGCCTTAGTTATGACTATAGGGTTAAACCTTCCTAAGCAGATTTTGAGTGCTCAATCAGAAGCCAGAAAGGAAGAGAACTTCATCAACAAAGATTTGCATGGCATGATTAACAAGCTAGAACCTCGCGCTGACAGAACGTTATGTTTGAACAATCAAAGTTGGGTTCCGTGTTTTGGTGATCTGAGAGCTTTGATTATGCACGAGTCTCATAAGTCAAAGTATTCCATCCATCCTGGATCGGATAAGATGTACCAGGACCTTAGGAGGCTGTATTGGTGACCCAACATGAAAGCATAAATTTCCACTTATGCCAGCAAGTGTTTAACATGTGCCAAGGTTAAGATAGAATATCAGAAACCATCGGGTTTGTTGGTTCAACCAAAGATCCCACAATGGAAATGGGAGAATATAAAAATAGACTTTGTGACTAAATTGCCAAAGACGGCAACTGGTCAAGACACAATTTGGATAATCGTTGATCGTCTCACTAAGTCTACTTATTTCTTGCCCATGCGAGAAGATGACATGTTAGAGAAGTTGACGAGACAGTACTTGAAGGAAGTAGTCTCAAAGAATGAAGTGCCAGTTTCGATCATCTCTGACCGTAATGGGAAATTTACGTCACATTTTTGGAAGTCCCTTAATAAAGCATTTGGTACTCGATTGGATATGAGTAAAGCTTACCATCCAGAGACCGATGGTCAAAGTGAGAGGACCATTCAAACATTGGAAGACATGTTACGTGCCTGTGTACTCGACTTTAGAAAAGGTTGGGATAGACACTTACCGTTGGTAGAATTTTCGTACAATAACAGTTACCATACCAGCATTAAGGCTGCTCCGTTTGAGGCATTGTATGGGCGCAAGTGTCTATCACCTATCTGCTGGGCTGAAGTTGGAGATAGTCAGCTCACTGGCTCAGAAATTATCCACGAGACAACCGAGAAAATAGTTCAAATCAAGAGCCGTATCCAAGCCGCCCGTGATCGCCAAAAGAGCTATGCTGACGTAAGACGAAAACCTCTCGAGTTTCAAGTAGGAGACAAGGTTATGTTGAAAGTATCTCCTTGGAAAAGAGTGATACGTTTTGGCAAACGGGGAAAGCTGAACCCTCGTTATATTGGACCTTTTAAGATCTTAGCTAAAGTAGGAATCGTCGCCTATCGACTTGAACTCCTAGAGCAACTGAGTAGAGTTCATAGTACGTTTCACGTCTCGAACTTGAAGAAGTGCCTAGCTGACAAGACTCTTGCTATATAGTTGGATGAAATCCAAATCGACGAAAAAAACTCCATTTCATAGAAGAACCTGTCAAGATCATGGACCGTAAGGTCAAGCATCTGAAGTAGAGCCTTATTTCGATCGTCAAGGTACATTGGAACTCTAGGAGAGGTCTTGAGTTTACGTGGGAGCGTGAAGACCAAATGCAAAAGAAGTACCCGCACCTTTTCACCAATTCTGCACCTGCAGTAGAGGTTGCGTCCTAAGCTTTGAGGACAAAGCATCTTTAACGAGGAAAGAATGTCACAACCCATAAATTTCCGCTCAGTATCATAACCGTTTTACATCTAATAATTTGAATTTTTGTAAGTTTCGTATAACTTTTATGCGTAACCAGGAAGTTGTCCCGTTAAATCTGAGAAATGTCACCGAGAGCGAACCGAGCTACCATACGTCGTAGTATTATAGCAATTGCCACGTTTTTGCATTTCAAAGCAATATTTAAAATTTCATAATTTTTCGTGAAGTCATTATGCACTTTCAATAATCCCGAATATTACAAGTAACATTTGATGTGCATGCATGCTTGAGAAATTAATTCATCACCTAGCACTATGATCCTAAAATACTTGAGACCATTTTGCCCCCCCTCCTCTTGTGGCTCACCTACACGTCCAAGCATCACCTATCAACATTAGGATACCATTTTTCATATTTGAATTCACTAGACAACCTTCCAACAAAATGGGAAAAGGATTAGTAATAGGTATCATTTGATACGGAGATCAAATTTGTCCCCTTTTTTCCTTGTCCTCTAACCGAACGGCACACACATATGTCTGAGTGTGTGTGTGTAACTTTGTCATATAACTTGAGTTAACATCTTGCAATCTCATACATTTTTCCTATACACACAAAAACATTTCTCTTGTGCTCTCTCTCTCTCTCTAAAACACACGAACCAACACAAACACTTACAAAACCATACATTTTTCACTTTTAATCATTTACATTTGAAGACAAGTTGAAGGTTTGATCATCTAAGATCATTCGGGTATAAAATAAACAACGTTTGGGTTGTTCTTGATCTTTGTTCATCTCTGAAAATCGTTTTTCTTTGTAACTCTTCAAATCCTCAAATAACTTGTACTTTTCTACTCTTCTTGATGCATAAACCTTTGTTGTACAACTTGTTTTGTAAAAGAATGATTTTGAAACTACATAAACCTTAAAAAGGTATACATATGGTTCGAATTTTATAAAAAGGAACATAAGGAAATCATAGTTTTGTGATCGTGGTTATTTTCATATAATAATATTTATACTATTGAGCTTATTGTATTCAGCTTATATATAAGAGCTTATTTGCGAGCTTGTTTGAGTATTTTGAGCTTATTTTAGAATATACATATACACGAATAAATGGGAAAACATAAAGAAATATTTTCTTAAGATTATTTCTTGTAACTTAAATTTAATGTGCTTATTTCTAGCGTATTTTTGGAAGGGTAAAACATTAAGCTTATTTGACTTAACCAATAAGCCCAAATAAGACTTAATGGGCCTATAAGCCCACGTCACCCATAACATAAACCCATGGCCTAAGCTTATTCATAAGCTTATAGGTTCGGCTTATTTTGTCTCGGCTTATTATGAGCTTGTGGTAGCTTATTGATGAACCTAGAACTCGCTTGTGATCTTCTTAGTATATCAGACTTATTTATTTCGTACTTCAGCTTATTAAAGGCTTAGTGGGCCTAAAAGCCCAATAAGAGTTTTAGTGACTCGTGGATTTGTTTTAAATGGAAAACGATGGTATAGAGTTGCAAATTGTAAATTGTGATTTGTAAGTAGTTTAAAATTGGTTTTTGATAAAGTCTAAGACTTTGGAAAATGAGTAAACACGAACGGGTCATGCCGAAATTTTGTAAAAATCTATACTTAGAAATTATTTAGAAAACGTAAATAATAAAATGTTTTGACTAAATTTCTTAACGATTTAGAAATGTCAAATTATAATGACAAGTTTATTTATACGTTAATAATAATATAATATTATATTTATATAATTAATATAATATTATATACGTACTTACTTACTTACAACTTAAGACTTTCCATAAAAACCGATCACTAATGTTTTAATACACAAATAACGTTTACCAAAAAATAAGTAATAAACGTTCATGCATCAATCACATTCGTTAACTTTCCGAGACTAAATCGAAACCCGTATTCTTCTAGGTCATACCCGTGTACCACTGTTCGTTCCGAGTGACCCTACTTTTGACGTATACTCTTTACCTTATCATCAAGGTGAGTTCATAGCCCTGCACTTTTACTCATTTTGAATAAATGTTTTTATAACTTTGGGGTGTGAAACATTGCTTGTTTTTAAAATCGGACACAAGTACTTTCATGAGAATTTTTCCCTGTTTACGTGTTGCCTAAGTAGCGCTAGACCTCCTATTGCCCAAAACTATCATGAACTGTTAATCTCTTGACCGGAGGACCGGTTGAGGGAGCGCGAGTGAATAAATAGATCTATTAGGACTAATTATCCCAATCCGGGTAATTCGCACTTACTACCCACGGGTCGCCCGATTAAACGGATATATGTCATGTCGAATTTCGGATAGGAAATTTTAGGTCGGATTTCCTTTAGGGCAATGCATCCTATAGCTATATGAAAGCTATGTCTCAGAATTAGCATCGGTGTCATGAGCTTAGTGCAACGTAAATGTTGATCCCACGCCTTGATCGATTCTTTACGTAGTAAAGTGTTTGTTACCTTGGATGAATCCAAAATAACAATGGTTGAGACTTTGTTTGTATACCAAAGTGTATGCGGAATCTACACTTTGATACTCTAGAGGTGTTTATCAATAGAACAGTAATAACCAAACAAACAATGAACAATGAAGTAATAACAAACTGCTTCAATATTATTAGAATAATAATACGAGTACTCTTGTAGTACTGGGGTTACAACCTTGAAGCTATCACAATCTTTTTCTAAAAGTATTCGTCTAAGTATATAAAAGTGTATATACAGTATTTATTTTTAAAACGTACCCTTAGAGGTCGTTTTTTATGCTTTGTACTTGAGATATCCAGGAACGTCACGCCTCTGAACACGTATTCCGTCTAGGGCCCGTCTGGGGGTGTGACACACTCTAGGTCCAACACCACATACTTCAACCAAAAAGAAAACGAGAATTTGTAATATACAAGCATCTCATTTTATTTACTGATGTTTGTAATAATATTATACACTTAAATAGTGAATACTTGGTGAATGCACCGATAAAGAGAGAAAATAATCAACTTAGAATCCACTGTTTTCCCATCAAAATGTTAGCCTTTTACATTAGCTATATAAACAAGTTTATGTAAACTTTTGGATGCTTACCAGCAATTCGTCATGTCCTTGAAAGAGGGTGCAACAAGTCACTAGCCACGTAGGATGGAACATTTAAGCCAACACTTTGTCTATACATATGAAACTCCATTTGGTGTTTTATATGTCAAACTTTAACCTCTATTATCTGATTTTTAAATACCTACGAGCTTCCACGATAACTTTACTGATCTGCTACCCAGCCTACAACCATGAAAATAGTTCATTACATTCATTATACAGTCAACGTATATTTAAAAATCAATGTGACATAGAATTGAAAATATAGACTCGTATAAGATTACTTTTCTGATATAGCTTATTCTTTCAATTGAATAGAAGTACCACTCCACAAGGGC
Organism: Tanacetum coccineum; assembly: GCA_026074375.1. Lineage (NCBI taxonomy): Eukaryota > Viridiplantae > Streptophyta > Magnoliopsida > Asterales > Asteraceae > Tanacetum > Tanacetum coccineum. Next base: position 83,250 of record BQNB010006943.1, on the reverse strand, counting down.
AGTCTGAAGCACACATAACACACCTGGAATTGCCAGGATAGACATATGTGTTCGATCACATCCCCATTCGAATTTAACCAACGGTTAGGTTGTAAGAATGTTATAGGCGTAGGAATACTTCTAACTTTCATCCAAAAGTCGTAACCAACGATGGCAGCTTGAGACATGCATACATGGTCGTAAACGTCGGAATAGACTTGCATGATCCGATCACATCTTCATTCGCGAGAGTAAAAACCAGGCGGCTACATCATCAGCGTGAGAGGGATGCAAATTGTTCGTTTTAAATAAAATCAAGAAACAAATAGATTAGACTTAAGAGACAAGTTGCTAGATCATTAGTTTCCTGGATCGTTACCTGATTAGACACAACTATTTACAAAGTCTTGATCATAGATTAAAAACAAACAACCTATGTTGGCGTTCCGTAATGATTAACTTCAATCATCAAAACTATACATGACTTTACCATGGAAGTGGCGATATCTTCCACTTTGTACAATACTCTACATCGTTGATTTTTAGACGTATCAACGAATAATCGATCCTTCGTATAATTCCTTCGGTAATGCTTTTTGCGAAACGATTATCTTCAAACTTCCATTTTTTAATAATACTTCAAATCTCAGTGTAGTTTCACCATCTTGATCACAATTAATAATAATTCGGATAATTTTCGGTTTATCTTCATTCTATGGTTTCACTAATAATGTGACGGTAGTAAATAACATGAGCTTTTGACTATATATACATTCCCATTGCAATGTGCAACATTTCCAACCACACCAGATAGAAATGACACAAGACTCTGGAAATAAAACTTTTCACTATATAGCAACTAGAAACTGTAATATGAACTTTATTTAACAGGTAGGTTAACGGTGTATGGGTGTAACGAAACAAATAGTTGGTGTAAATTCTAAAAGGATTGGCTTCTGAGGGTTGTTTAGTGGTATCTTCATCTAAAGATGAGAGTGGAAGGGTTTAACGGGAGGTTAACTAACCGGTGTAGTTAGTTAATAAACAACATGTATAGGTGATTTGGTTGTAATCCTAAGATTTACCAATTTAAACAAGTTACTCCATTTAAATCCATAATACTCATTATTATGGTCTCGGATAGATATACCAAGCCAAGTTCTAAAGTCTACAATATCACCGGCACACTCATATTTTGTAGATTTTGGGTAAACATTTAGAAACGAAAAGGTTAAATCCTCACAATATCTAACAAGGGTTATGGTGTGCGGGTTATGTAACAAGTAATTTCACAAAAGTATGCTTGACAACATTTTAAATTTGAGCATAATTTAAGCATTTTATTGTGAAAATTTGGACAAGTGATCATTCTAATTCTAACCCCCACTTGAATTATACAACGTCCTCGTTATATATATAAAACAATAAATACGGGAATTTAAAAAGAATTAGAATGAGAAACTCCCCTGATTTTTGCTCGGTAGATAAAAGGTAAGGATAGGAGGGATCATAGGTCAGGCTGTTGCGGGTCCTACTGTGCTGCGGAGGTGCTGGCCTCGCTAGTCCTCTATCTGACGCGCCTCGGGTATGATACATGGGTCTGAACATATGGCGTATAGGCAACTCCTGCCTTGTCCATCATTTGTCCTAAGCCAGTGGTAACCCATGTGCTGAACCTAGAAAAATCATGAGCCATCGCGTCAATCACCTCTCGCTGCTCTGTCAATCCCCTGCGTATCTCGTGTACGTCCTCCTCTAATCTGGCCATCCTCTAAGGCATGGTCCTGGCGTGAGCTGGTGGTGGTGGAGGTGGTTGCTGAGGTGCCTGCTTGGGTGCCGGATCAACCTGGTCACCCTAATCAATAATTGGGGCATCCTCAGCGACTGTAGGGGCACCAGCTGTAGCAACAAGCTGCCTCTCTGGTCCCATGGCCACCCAAGCCCAAGTATCATCAAACTGCGCACAAATCTACAGTCTCACCAGCTTTGTCATATCAATAATAGGAAGCTTGGGGGCAATAACCGCCAATCCTCCTAGTATCTCATCAGTCAGAAGTCCAAAATGCTCGGCCAATCGAGCTACAAACTGCCCACCAGAAACAACCTTAAATACCTAGCCAATAAATAAGAAATGTTGACCGAGTCAACGTCCATCCCCCTCAGATAAAACAAATCTGTCACGGTCACCTTCTCAGGTGCCTGACTCCTCCCAACAATACTACAAGCTATCAACCTATGGCACAACCTAAGAATAGGATCTCTGATCAAAGTGTATGATGGGGTTGTGCCAAGGAAGTCTCTAGCAGATGAGATCCCCATCTAGTAATCCCTAAGATCCCCCTTGTCGGGGATCTGTCTGCCAATTAAACAGGCTGCCTCTCTGATCAAAGTGTATGATGGGGCTGTGCCAAGGAAGTCTCTAGCATATGTAGTAGTTTGCCAATTAAACACTTTCTCGCGTTTATGAGCTTTTTCTTCCTCGAGCCCGATGTATTCTTCCATAGTAAGGTTTGGATCGTCCATCCTAAAATAATCTTGATAGAAAAACTATTAAATAACCAATATGTCGTATTCAGTGAACTGAATACGCCGAATAGAATAAACAAACAAGCAGGAATTTAAACTACTCTAAATTACACTAATCCTAATAGTTAGATCTAATCTAATGTTAAAAACCAAAATATCAAAATAAAAATCAAGATTAATTTTCACTCCCCGGCAACGGCACCAAAAACTTAATGTGTCGTTGTAAGGTGTATATTTTATTGTTTCAAGTTTTAAATTTATATTTTGTCGATTCAACCAAAAACAACACTTTAACGGGTAGTGTACCCGATCGGTAGTAGTTTCGTGGTAAGTAGGGTGTCGATCACTGAGAGCAAGGTTAAATCTATCAATTTAATTAATATCTTGGTTATCTAATCTCTGTTAATTCTATTCTAATCCTATGTTAAACCTATACAAGTCTAAATCCTAATTCTAATGGGAAAAGAGTGGTTTTCAGCCTGAGAGACTAGCACGGTTTGGTTGGTGACTACAATCAATTCAAGACACTGTTATCCACGCAAGATAATAGACAAAAGATAAAAGAGCGGTCGAACCTTATATAAGAAAATTGTATTAACCATTATTAATCTGATTAGAACGTTGGTTTGTTTATTAAGTGCGTGTATTTCTTCTCTCGAGGCGGCAATATCATTCTTATAGACTTAGGCGTTGCTCATCTAGACCTAGACACATTAATTCTGTCACAATTAAAGCATCCGCATAAAGCATCCTTATTTGCTGATTATAATCTATCTTAGGGATTAAAGCAATGGTGATCTTGTTAAACCCTAGCTCATAGAGACTTTACCCACTTACCGCTTAATGGCAATTCGTATACATTGTAAATTCCATTGTCCACTATCCAATAGCATCAGAACGTTATTTGTTGAATTATCTCGGTCACATGCTAGTCATCACGATCAATAAACCATCGGCAATTCCAATTAACTAGTTAAACCCGAAGCGTATACTAGACACAGACTTAAAAGGACAATACTTGTGTAACTATTATTCTAGATGTATAAATTACTATATGGAGAGCTATCCCGGACTCTAGAACTGCTTGGTCCACTTTGCAAGATCCAGTTAAATGATAGGTCGCATACAAAAGCGCGTAAACAAGTATAAATTGATAAACATAAACAAGCACTCAACGGATAGGAAGATTGTAGAGAAATCGATATAAAGACAGAAATGTGATCCGCAAACTATTCAAGGATCTTCAGATAAGTAGAATGGCTAATACCCAAAGGTATTAGCCTTCAAACGTCATAATAAATACAAGAGTATTAATTTAGCCAAGGTAAACTAACCGAGTTAACGAATGATACCAAAATCTGAACTATTACTAAAGTATATGGAATTACACGATGTCTCCTATGGAATTGAATACGTTGCTCGACCTCTTCTGCTCTTTTTCTTCTCTGAAAATCAACTTTTATGGTTTAAGTATCGAGAATATGATTTAACACACCTAAAACTCATTTTTGAGTTTTCTATTTATAATGTTTGGAAGTCGGTTGGATACGGCGTATCCGTGTATTGGATACGGCGTATTAGGGGTTTCTTGGAGTAGGGACCACGTTTGATATCTTCCATAATATTATATTGATTCCATATCATGAATACGGCGTATTGAGTCATTTGGATACGGCGTATTGATCTTCATTCCTTTTGTGGTCTTTGGTGAGTGCAGGCATAGATACGACGTATCTTCCTTGATGGATACGGCGTATTGGTCTTCAGAAACAGTAATATTCAAAATATCTTCATTTAAGCTCCAGAATGCGCGCCTTTTGCTATCTTTCACCAATTATTCCATAATTACTACAATTCTCAAATATAAACGATTAAGTAACAATTCTTTGCAATAACTATATAAAATGGGTTAATATCGTGGGATAAATGATGCTATAAAATAAACGTTATTTGATGTCATCATGATTGCTATGTGAATGATATGTGTTGATATGTGTGGTTCTTTGCCCTAAATGTAGCTCCAGCTGGTAAGCTTTTGTGCGGTATGTCATTCGGGGTTGCGACCCTAAGAGTGGTGGTACACGCTGTGATAAGACAAGCGGGGATGCTAGGTCTTGATACATGATTAGCGGGGATGCTAAGTCATGGTTTGTGGTTGTTTGCATATATTCATTGTCATATAGCATAATTGTCCAACTGTTTTAGATATTGGCACAGCAACTGGGTTTAAGGCCAAACCTATGAGCTCACCAACATTATTGTTGACGTTTTCGAGTATCATTTTCAAGTGTGTTGTTAACAAAGGTAAATGAGGAATATTGGGGACCAAAGATGAGTACATTTGGGAGTCTATTGAAGGACAACTGTTTGACTTTTTCCAAGGTTGCGAAATTGTAAACTTTTGTAAATAAACTTTCGTAAACAATGTATGGTATGATCTTGTAACTTGTGCAATGTGAATCATTATGTCGCATTTCCGTGTTTCCACCGCTGACAGGGTGTGACATTTCTTGCTAGCATGCACGACTGAATATATGATTTTCTTTAAACTTATTAGCAAGATATTTCGATATCTTCAAGGTATGACCCTCAAACTGGTTGTGTATTCAAACATAGTGGTACTGTAATTTCATGGCATTCTGTAAAGCAAGCAATCGCAGCCACTTCATCTAATCATGCAGAATTTTTTAGCAATCGATGAAGCAAGACGAAAATGTAATTGGTTAAGATATGTTATAATACATATAGGTGAATCTTGTCATGTTTATGCTAGAAATGAGGGACCATAAATTTTACATTGGGATAATGCAGCATGCATTGCTTAACTGAAGGCAGGGTTTAGTAAAGGTGACAGAACCAAGCACATTTCATCGAAGCTTTTTTTTGCAAAAGAATAGTGATATTATTGTCCAAAAGATTCGTTCAAGCGATAATCTAGCAGATTTATTTACCAAGGCACTCCCCACCTCAAGATTTAAGAAATTGGTATATGGCATCAGAACGCGGCGATTCAGTGAGCTCAATTGAAGTGATCATGAGGGGGAAAATAAGCACTGCACTCTTTTTCCCTTAGCTATGATTTTTCTCCCACTGGGTTTTTTCTAAGCAAGGTTTTTAATGAGGCAGTATTCAAAGTTTATACATTATATTTTGAATGATGTATAATCAAGGGGGAATTTTATGAATATTTATTATAATGATTGTACACATTCATACTCCTAATTAGTAACCTACACCTTTATGATTGGTCTTGTAACCTCCACTTTATGATTGGTCTTGTACTTAATCTCATGGGTGTTGAGGTCCCTATAAATAAAGGCACCTAATGTAATGTGAGACACATCAATAAAAAGTTCTATCTTCCTCTTCCATACTTTCTTACATTCTCTTATTATTCTTATTATGCTAATAGGCTCGTTGTTTTACAATAGTGACGGGTTTTAACATATGATCTTATGACAGTATTTTCCCAAACACTTAAGAAACTATTGAATTCTAATTCATAAGTGGGTTACTACACTCAAAATGATTTACAAGATTTTTATGTAACACTTGTAAATATAGCGATGTATGCCTATATGCAATGCACAAACAATTTCGCAACTTAACGTAAGTGACCTAGCGTAATTCCTATTAGGCATAATTCGGAAAACTAGTATCAAATAAATAGTGTACATGGCATATGTGTTTAGATATATAAGTAGCTCAGTTACAAGTAGCAATGCTCACTTAATAATATCTATTAACAATATTAAGATACAAATAAATACACATAATCATTTAGCATACACATAAAGATATCTGTCGTCGTTTTGTGTATTAGATACAATGATGTATACTTTGCTCGATTTTATTTGAAAGTAAAATAGTTTCCTCCCCATTTCAAAAATTATTCAAAATGAATGTTTTTCAAAGATAAATACACAGTTTTTCAAAGATACATCGACTAGAAATGCTTGACTTGAATGAAAAGGTAAACTATAAGTTTTACATCAAAACGAAACATAAAGTTTTGACCGCTATGTAGTATTTTGCATTTCTGACTGACTTAAGTTTGGAAAAACTACTTGGATGTATTTTTAAATGAAAGTAGACTCAATTACCTTTAAAATGGTGGGTGGCATGACTTCTACGGACTTACGATTGATTTTACATGAATATTCAAAGTTTTCCAAATTCTGACGAAACAAACAGACGGCCCCCGAAAAGGTGACGACTCCCAGATATATTAGGGGGGCGTCCTAACATTTAGGAGACCGCCACCAGTGACCAAAAAGCACGTTTTTTGTACAAAATCATTTGGTCACTTAACTGTAGAACGTAGGACTTTAAGAAGTTGTTCCCGAACATAAATTTCGTGTTTTAGACGTCATTTCTACCATTAGGACTTAGAAAGACATATATTGACGCTTCCACGATATTTGAGAATATTTTCATTCAAGCTAGTATACGAGGTATACTTAACAACAAAACTAGTACGAATCACGCAACAAAACACTTTTTCATATTTAATCTCCCTTCATGGGTAAATTGATACATGGATCATACTTTATTTTAAAAACCCATTTGTTTTGAAAACTAGAGCGACGTGGCTCCTGAGACCAATTGTGGAAACCGTAGGGGGTGAATACGTTTCCGTTTAAAAACTTTAAATCGTACATTACAAAACTTCCTGTCGGCGGTCCCATAAATATATGGGGGTCGCCTGGCTAAATCAAGGGGCCGCCTGATCTACGGGGACCGCCTCTAGCAGAGGGTTTTTTGGACTAGATCTTTCATATCAAATCACCAATCAAGTTTGATGCAATATGAGAAGTGTTGACAATAGATTTACAATACCTAGCGCATATTCTAACAATATAACCACAATCATAATATTTACTACAAAGAATTACATAACCATAACTAACACAACATACACAACAATTCACACAATCATGAGCACAATGCAAGTGTAAAAGTAAAGCGATAGATGTAAAGAAATAAGTAAAGCGAAAGGTAAAAGAAAATGCAAACCGGACATGGTGATTTATAGTGGTTCGGTCACGAAGCTCCTCTTCGCCCTACTTCACTCCCCGAGTATCCAACTCGAGAGTTACTTCACTAATCAACAAGCTCCCTTTCAGCGGAGAAAACCTTATAACGTTGCTTACATTATTTTTCGACACTTAATTGGAATTCGTTGGTCCCTCGAAAGGTAAATATATGTGTGTGGCGTGCTTCCTTGAATAGACTGTCATCTCGGATGAATCTGATCTCTCGTGGGGTTCCGTTACCTTCCATCCTTTGCCCTTTTTGTGAAGTCGATAATGAAGACATAGAACATTACTTAATTAAATGTCCTATTGTCGTAAAGATTTGGAGGAAAATTTAGAGTTGCTAGGGGGTTTAGCCACCCCCATGTATTTTCCTTCCTTCTCTATCAAAGATATTGCCCTTGGAAATATCGGATCTTCTAGCTGCGCCAAGACGCACAAGGTTTTGCGAGTTTTTCTGTGTGCTTTATGGTCTATTTGGAAGTGGCAAAATAAAGTGGTTAACGCTCACCAAGAGGCTTTCGATGGTGTTAAAAAGGAGGATATCTTCCCCTTCGTGCAAAGGATTTCAAAAGATTAGATTTCGGCCCGTTGCAAGTCCTCCGCCCTCAATTGGAGTTGTTGGATCTCTAAGCCTTTTGAGTTATTTCTATAGCTATGTTTTAGCTCTTGTTTATGTTTGGTGCTTGTTCGGCTGCCTTCGGGTTGCCCTTAGTTGTATGTTCATAATGTTGTTTCTTTTTTAGTGGCTTCCTTCTCGGATCCGCTAGTGTTAATAAATCTCAGCCTTTCAAAAAAAACATTCTTTTTCGTCACTAAGCTAGACGTCGGGTCCTTCTTCGGGTACAACCAAACATGTTATGTTTTGTAGCCCAATATAACAAACCTTGTGTTTTATGGCCTAACACATAAATCGCGTCGCTTACATTATTATTTTCAACACTAAGCTAAATGTCGAGTCATAATCTTAGCTAGAACCAATCTACCACATAACCAATGTATTTTGAGGCCTAAAATACTAACCGATACACCATTACTACTTTCAAATTTATACACTATCCGGATCTACACAAATACACAAGAATTGTAATATAAAGATCAAATTTATCCTACACCATACAAGTGATCAAATGTAATCACTTCTATGCAACCCAATCTACTACAGGATCTACAAGAATCAAGGATGATCACTTTCATGTATAGACATCCTATACTTCACTAGATACCCCTTGGTATTAGTGGAACTAACATAGAGTGTAACCATGATCCATGCCTTATGCAAGAACCATGATTAAAGATGAAAAAAAACTCTATGTGTATGTGTGTGGGTGCCGTTTGGATCTCATTAAAGGGAGGAGGAGGAAAATGCATTGGCTTATATAGAGAAGTCTTGACCTGGAGAGGTCTCTTTCGTCCAATGGATAAAAGGGTGTTTGGACAAAAGAATGCACCAATTAGTTTCCCTCCATCTTCTAGAAGCTTAATTCAAATTTGAATTAGCTAGTTTTTCTTCATCTTCTAGAAGCTTTGATTGGGCCTTAATGGGCCTTGATGGGCCGAACTCTATTTGGCCTTAATGGGCTAGCCCGTTTGCTTGGCCTGATCCAACTAGTTAAGCTCGTATGAGTAGGAGCCTCGGGATGTCGAGATCGAGTTGATAAATGTATAATTGTGGTGGATAAGATGGTGAGATATCTGTAAGTTATGGTGGATAGGGATAGTGAGATATCCGTGAGTTGAAGTATACATCTACGAGTAACTTGTGAACTTTATGTTATGTTTTACAAGTTACATGTTTGTCGTTACCAAAACATAAAAAAGATATATAGATTAAATATCGTAATATTTGCACTAACAACATGTTTTATTATTCATGTACTCCCAAAAATTATATAAATGTGAAACAAAAATAGGGACACTAGTTTGGATACAAAACATAATGAACCAAATATTAAAAAAATAAATTTAAAATCAACTGGTTTAGTTTAGTTAAAAAGACACTAACCCGAGCAAGTTGAGCTTCTGTAGCGTTGCATTGCAACTTTTTTCAAATCCCTCGTTACCTCTCACCCGAGCAAGTTTGTTTATTAAGAGGCTCTGAATCTGAATCTGACTCGCACATCTGAATCTGAATCTGATGCGTAAATGTCTGAATCTGAATGAAATAATATTGTTTGTTTTTTACTTTTTAAATGTCTGAACGATAGAAGTACAAATCAGTTTATTCTTAAAATCAGTTTTATTCTTACGAAACATAAATATGTTTAAAAATTATATAGAGCATTTTAGTCATAAAATTAAAATAGTTGTGCAACGTGAGAATAAAATGTTTTATAAAACATTCAAAATTTTGTGTCGATTTATTCTTACAAAGTAGTCATATATTGTACTCTCATGTGGTTAAACATCTTTAATATTTTGCAAATTGTTACTGTCATTAACTTTACAATCAAAAGATTACGAAAAATAAAATTTCATGGTATACTTAACATTGTAAATTAACAATTAAAATACTTTTTAGGTGCAAATCACACGGGCCACAAAAAAATTAGTATTTTGAACATTATTTAAGCATTATCATCATTAGTCTTTCGAACATTACTTATTTAACAAAAATAAAAATTAATTTTCTATAATGTAATATCAATATTAAAAGAAGGGTTAAAAGATATCTCACAAAACAAAGAGTGAAAAAACAAAAAACTAAAGCAAAAACAACTAAAGAAAAAAAAAGAGTAAAGTGTGAAGTGGCATTAAGAGGCATCAAGACTCCTCATCCACATCTAGTTGGTTAAGATGTTTCAGCCTCTGACCGTGTCTGAACGAAAGAAAAAAAACAAACGCACTTAATGAGCCAAATGTCTGAGCGCGTCTGAATGAGTCAGATTAAAAGGCTGTTAAGAGGCTCTTTATGAAAAACAAACACCACCTAAATATTATACATAGAAGCATTTTATCAAACACTCGATATATATAAAAAAAGACACATAAAAATATAACCCACCAACAATAAATTTCACAGCTGCAGCAGTTGGATTTGCACCTTTGCCCAACCCAACCGCATATTGCAATGACTACATGAAAAAAACAAAAACTTAATAATCAAACATAATGTAATCAAGCACCTATAACAACACTATCCTACGAAATAATCTATTTGTGCTTCTACGATGTGAATAAGCATAGTAATGCAAGTCGTTAATTTTATCAACTGTTTGATCTTATATTACTTCAAAGACCGAAACCTGCACTCTGAACTTTATATCTTGTTTAAATTTATAGGTTACCTTAACTACTTATAAATTGATGATGATGATGGTGAAGTAATGATCTCTGTGGAGAGGGAGTAACTGATTTTTGGAGAGAACTGGTTGGAGAAAAACACAACGTGAAAATAAATGAGCCCAACAAGCGTGATTGCCCGCGCGATGCTGCGGGGCGTTAATTTTTTTTGTGTTAGCTTATTTTTTGGTCTCAAGTTTTATACTTTGTTTTTTTTCTTATATGGCTTATTTGTTGGGCCTTATGTTTAAAGGTTTTTTTTTTTTTTTTGCTATTTGGGTTATTTTTTTATGAGATTTGGGTAAATATGTGTTAAGCATGATTGCTCGCGCGTTGATGCGGGGCGTTAATTGATGCGAGGCGTTAATTTTTTTTAATTTATTTATTTTGTGCGGGTTTATTTTTCCGGTCTCATGTTGAATAGTTTTTTTTATACGGGCTTATGTGTTAGGCGTCATGTCGTGGGTATTTTTTGATCTGAATAAATCAGTACTTTTGTATTATTTTTTCCTATTTTGTGTTGAGCAATTTTTTTATATTATTTTGTGCGTATTTATTTTTTCGGTCTCCATGTTTAATTGTTTGTTTTTTTTATATGGGCTTATGTGTTTGGTCTCATGTCGCGGATATTTTTTGATCTGAGTAAATAAGTACTTTTGTAATTTTGTTTCCTATTTTGTGCCGAACAAATTTTTTTTTTAAAGCTGCCTAATTAAAGAAAAAGAAAAACAAAAAAAAAGTCAAATGGGCCGGCCCAAAGTGGGAGCCCATTGGGCCGCGGGGCATAATTTTTTAAGAATATGTTTCGAATGAATATTGAATTGAAATGTGTTCACGCGTTGTGGCGAGGCTGAATGTGTTATATATTTGATAAATAAAGCTTATTATATAAAAAAGTCGTAAATAATTAAAAGTTAAGGGTACTTTTTGTAATTTTTTTTCTTATTTATTTTAAACTTCAATATTTTTTTTATAAAATTGTGCGTACGTCAGAAGCATTGTAATATTGGGCTCGTTTTGTTCGCAATTCGAAGATCTTTCCGCCGGTATTTTTTTATCTGAATGAATCGGTAGATATGTGTTATATATTTGATAAATACTGTTTATTATATAAAAACTCATAAATAGTTAAAAGTTGAGGGTACGTTTTGTAATTTTTCTTTTTTATTTTATTTATATTAAACTTCAACGTTTTTTATAAAATCATGCGTATGTCGGAAGCGTTGCAATATTGGGTTCGTTTTGTTCGCAATTCGAAGATCTTTTCGCTGGTATTTTTTAATCTGAATGATTCGGTAGATATGTGGTATATATTTGATAAATAAAGTTTATTATATAAAAAATCGTAAATAATTAAAAGTACAGGGTGGGTTTTGTAAATTCTCTTTTTTAAATTTAATTTGGGCCGGAAGAAGCGTATTATTTTTTAGCGTGGGCCATTGTTAGGTTGGGTTTCTATGCAAAATGTAAAACGACGTCAAACGACGTCGTTTATTTCCAATTATAGTATATACATATAATGAAAAAAAAGAAATTCTTTATATACTTGACAAGAAAATAAGCTTATTATATTAAATCTTAAATTAATTTATCAAAGCTAAATAGATGATAGAGATGTGTCTCTTAGCATGTAAGAATAAACAAATCCTTAATTGAACTTTTCTCATATATTTGTATGCTCGATTATTAAAATTTGCTTTACGAAACGCCAATTTTATCTTAGAAACTTTTCATACAACATTTTGTATCGAAAACTAAAAGTGTAATTTAGATAGAACTAGAAGGACCATGTTCGTAATATACCCTAGATAGTTTTTGACCTTCTAGATTCCTTCTTTGTGTAAATATATACAAGAAAAAAATAAAAACTCTCTCAAATTCATCTTCTCTTTTTTATGCTCTACGTGTAAAATTTTATCAAAAATCACCAACCCATTGCCAACAAACATTACATGCACAAACACTAAACTAATCATCTAAAAAACCAAGAAAAAATGATGGTTTTGAGTACATCATTAAACCAAAGACACACTTCTGATGAATCCAGAGATAAACAATACAAGAACACTAATTCTCAGGTGATATCCCCATGGTGTTTCGGGTTAAAAGTAATGGCAATGATGATGGTATTCACGGTGTTCTTAGTGGTTCTACCGTTGGTATTGCCGCCACTTCCGCCACCTCCGTCGCTGTTTCTTTTTGTTCCGGTGGTGATCATGTGTGTACTTATTTTCATAGCTTTTGCACCGTCAAAGCTACCAAAAGATGCCGGCGTTTAGTATGTTTTTATTGATCATGTTGTTAACCATGCAATGAATGTGAATGACATTTGGCAAGCAGGCGTTATATTTTATGTTTAAATGAGTTTTTTTTCCCTTTTGTTAATTAGTCTTCTACTCTTCTATACGTATATGAATTTATGAACCTATGTGCCATCCATCTTTAATAATTTGTTGTTTTATGAGTTTAAATTAAATTCAGAAGACTACTGACTATTGATTTTAAGATGCAATGCTTCTAGTTTCATGATTTCATCCACTTGCTAATAACACTTCAATATGAAGGGACATATAAAGAGTCTTTGGAATCTTGCTTTAGTTATATGTATTTATAGATTTATATAGACTTTAAGGAATACGGAGTTCTCAAATTTTCAGTTGTTTTGTTTTGTTGTATTTAGAGATTTATATAGATTTATCCGATCCATCTTTACTTTTTTCCCGTATGACAAGGATTTTATTAGCCAAATATCCGTAACGCATCCCGTGACAAAAAAATTCGTCCATATTAATTTTTAACAGTGGTTAACTTGGTTATCAGCCTAAGTTTTCTTATGAAAGAGTGAAACAGCTATTTTGGAAATCATTTTTAGAGAGCTAGGTACATCTCGAACGAATAACATATTACTCGTGTGCTATCTCAGTGACACCTCATCACCTCAACAAAAACTTAAAAATAGCAATCCAACAAAAAAACCAATAACACTTAAAAATAGCAATCCAACAAAAAAACCAATAACACTTATCGGTACTACTTGTGAGTCCTATTTTTTTTTCTCTCTTTTGTTAAAACAAACACATTTTATTAAACAACAATTAAAATTACAATACAAAAAATAAAATACGACATTTAAAATTACAATACAAAAAAACTAATCTCGTAATATTTTCAAGTTTCATCTTTTAAAAAAGTGTCAATCATAACACGTTTTTCTGGCTGTGTATATCTCTAACAACTTTAACGGGTGGACGCATTTGTGATGGTTGACCCACCGGATGGTTCGGTCACCATTACTAGTGGTCTTGGTGTAATGCAAATTAGTAATTAGTAATCTTATATATATCTTCTGCCATATACATAACTCATTGTTCTGATTACGTATGTAACAAAGATTGGTTCCCCATTCACCCACCAGTTAAACGTTGTCTTTGTTGCTGGTATAAAAGTTTTACGCAACTTTCACATGGAATCTTGCAAAATTTATAAAGAAATGTTTACTTTCGTAGACTGGACCATACATTTATGAAGTAAAACATGGTTTGGACCATGGAGTCCACTTGTACGGTTCATTCGTCCATGTGTCCTAACAACTTACATGTCCATTGCATCTTTTGTTCTTTTTTTTCAACTCCGTACGCAGATTTCAGTCAACATTTTATTCATTTATATATGGGATTTATTTATGGGATAGGATATAAAGACGCATAAAAAAAGCCCAGCCGGGTTTTCGATTTTCGAATTTTTTTATAATATAAAGCATGTTAATTGTGTATATTTGCGACGTAACTTTAATTTAACATGTGTATTGTTAAGAACTAGTGTTTAGGCTAATCTATGTGGATAAATAATTCATGATTTATATATATACTTTCTTTCTAATTATTGAAAATATATATATATATATATATATATATATATATATTTATAATTATTTATATATATAGTTTATAAAACCGGGTTGATCCGGCGGTCCAACCGGTTGAACCGATAACCCGGTGACCCGGTGACTCGACCGGGTCGATTCAAAACCCGGTTTTCAAAACATTGGTCCTAACAACTTACATGTCCATTGCATCTTTTGTTCTTTTTTTTCAACTCCGTACGCAGATTTCAGTCAACATTTTATTCATTTATATATGGGATTTATTTATGGGATAGGATATAAAGACGCATAAAAAAGCCATTTTATACCCCTTTATGTTTTTTTTAAATTTTTATATATTTATTTATATTATTATAAAACTGTAAAACGGAAAGTGCGAGATAAAAATTATAGAGTTTAACAAGTCAAAAGTATTAAAGAGACAAAAAGTGTTGGGTTATGATAGTCGGACTAGCACGAATACATTACGAATATGTGAGCCTATTGGGGGTACACACGTTAATACACGGAGAATGCGTTTAATACTTCACAAATATAAACCAGGGGACTAAATTGGACAAAACCCGAACTCCAAGGGGAACACCAAAGTGGCCGGCCCCTATGGGAGGTTCTAGATGGGTTTTGTGTTCAATTAGCATTTAATGAGGCCCATGAAGGTTTTCTAGAATTAGGGTTTGGGTGCCTATATAAACACCTATAACCTACTTCATAATTTGCTCATTCAAAAAAACCTTTCCTCCTCCCTCCCTCACCGAAATCGCCTGGCCCCTCTCTAGGGTTGTTAAGGGTTTCGGTTCTACACCTCAACTGAATTCGGTTGAACCCCAATTTGGATTTTCGGGTTCTTTAATTCGGTTTAAGGATTTTCGGTTAATTAGGGTTTATTGTAAACCTTAATCCGGTTTAATTGGTTCAAGATCACAAAGGTTTGTTTGATTAGGGTTTTGATCCAAGAAGGTACAATTGTTGCTTTGTTTGTGAAGTTAAGTCTAGACAACTTAACGTGTTCGGTTGACGTGATTGTGTGAGCAACCGTAGAGGTGATTGTTTTAATCACTTATTTATTTTCAAGATCGAATTGCTGAGAGGTACGCTTTCTATTTACTTATTACTAGATCCAATCCG
Source organism: Tanacetum coccineum (assembly GCA_026074375.1). Lineage (NCBI taxonomy): Eukaryota > Viridiplantae > Streptophyta > Magnoliopsida > Asterales > Asteraceae > Tanacetum > Tanacetum coccineum. The sequence continues at coordinate 67,419 of BQNB010006943.1, read as the reverse complement.
CTGCGTACTCGTAGTTACTTGGTTACCTAGATGTTAAATCCCAACAGTGGCATCACGAGCCAACTCGTTTTAGCTTTATGGGTTACACGTTTTTGTTTTAATTATACGCCTTGTTTATATGCCTATTATTAAAACATATGCCATGATCTGTTGCGTTAGAAATTTTATTTATGTTTTACTAGTAAAATATGACAATAATATTAGATTCTTGCCATAAAATAAATAAAATCTGTAGATCTTGATCTTGAATTCTATTAAAAGTTAATATAGGATTAAAAGGGAAAATTAAAATTGTTAATTTAGCTTATTTGATTCCTTTTTAATTTATATCTATTCCGGCTATAAGACCCACTCAATCACAATATGTGGTGAATGGGGCGATCTAGGCACTTTAGCAGAAAACCTAGTGAGGGTCTTATGGTTCTCCATTTGGGGAAGACTCGCGAGAGAACTCGGATTTTTACATGTTTACTAGTATGCTTAATGTCATCTTTTGTATTATGAATCTCATTATGCATGATTATTTAATGTCTAATTGTTTACGCGCCTAATTAAATATGCCATATGTTTAAAAAGATGATGTTAATGTAGTCTATTAATTTTTACACGCCTAATGCATGCTCATAGTGACCAACCATTTGTTTCGTGGAAAACTGTCTTTGTGAAAAATTAATAAGACGTTAAACTAATGAAACTAGTTTTTCTTGATTTAAAAACTGGACGCTATGGACTCATGGGAAGTATGGCTCATCCACTAGAACAAACTTTAAGAGAAGTTTAAGGCGGGTTGTTTTTACGTAATTCCCTAAAGAAATAAGTTTTAATATGCACGCGCTGACCTGTTTATCCGCTTCTTTGCGAGTCGAATTGGCGTTACCGTGAACCATGGCATGCGTCACTACAAGTGTTAATATTAAGGTTTTATAAAATCATGTTACAAAGTTGTTTTGCATCTTCTTTGTACAGCGCTTTAACGACATTTAATGTGAATACCCCTTTGGAAAATTTTAAGTTTTTTTTTTTCTATGCAAGCCAACCGTAAGCAACGGCAATTGGTTGAGTCTCATTTTTGTCCCGAGACCCTGGACTCGTCCTACCACCAACCCATGGTGAATTTCGTCTACTGGTCAGACCTTTGACGATTTTTACACGTTCTCGTTTGGTCGACTTAATTCGAGTCTCTTTGTCAGACCCTGGACCCGAGGCATACATGATACTAAACATGCACACACACCTGAACAATATTACATGCTGACTAATATTTTGACAAGTATCAAAAATCTAAGAGTTGCATTAATTGCAATTATACGCTCGTTACACGCTTACCTCTTGTGCCCTACTTGTTTTTACTCACAGGTCAGAACTCTGGTTAACAAGTAGGAGGCAAAGTTTGAATCTTAGTCTTAATTAGTAAATTAATAGGTAGTTAATTTCTATTAAAGAATTTAATTATCGAAATAATATATTGAACTTTCTATGTTTCTGTTTAATTGTGTATTTGCAACATAATTCGTAAAAACGAAAGTTTGCTTCCTTCATCAAATACCAAACATCTCTATACAAGAAAAAGTGAACATTACTTCTATCTATAACTCATTGGTTACAAGAATAAGATAGATTATAATTGAAAAATATCAATTTACAATTAAACTCATATTATTTTATCATTATCACCCCTTCTTTTCGGTTTTGAAATAATTGAAAGATAAAAATATTTTGAGTAACTAGAGAACATTTCGTCTATAGCTACCAAAATAAATTACATCTTGCATTTGTCACGATGTATGAGTTTAAACCGCAATGAGTAAAGAAATTACTAGCATATCCGCTGGGTATTTTTCTTAGACTCATTTTATTCCTTAAGGTGCTAAATACCCTTGTGGCTATGCAGACGATATAGGAGGAATTGCATGCTTAATATTCAAGTTAAATGAGAGCATGAATGGCTAGTCCCTCATCTACACAAGTAGAATTTCATATTCTCTGCACAATACTTAAGTACATTGCTACTAGATGGCAAATCAAAGAATAGGAAAGTAAATAAATTGCTATTTGATTTCTACTGGTGATGTAACACTTACAATGTTGACAAATCCAGTGGGAGCTTTGCATTTTATATTACTGAAATGACATTCTTGTAATGGTGTCAAATTCAGTGGGAGCTACAAGATTTATTTCCTTAATAGTTGCCCATATTATTTCTAACTTGCTTTGAAATAATTCATTACTTTCCGAATATGAACAAACACATGTTTAAGTAAGATTGCATTTTATTTTATATGATAACAAGATCCATATCTGTGGTTGCTTTCCGAAATGTTATCTATAGAATAATAATCCACAATTCCTTATTAAACATTTTAGTTTGAAATCTACATGTAATATCTATGACACTATCATATTGTTTATACAATTGCGCGCTTGTCGTATTGTTTGTTTACCTTAGATAATGTTGTCCCGTACACAAGTGGGAGAAATCTTAAATGTGTGCAAGGAACAACATATAACAATATGATTATTGGTTTCTCTTGACCGCAAGGTGAGGAAGCTAATCAATCTACTAGGACTTAAACACGAAAGATGTTTGTTGCCCTATTACATTAAAAGTCAAAGATATAATATAAAACTACTTCATCTAATTGACTACATGATTTAGTCAATATAATCATAGTTAATGATAATTATCATGATTTTGAAGTATGACATTAACTTGAAATTACTATTGAACTCAAGAGTTTGCGTTCATGATTACTTTAGTTAGTATAATTATGTTTACTTGCTAAGACATAATTATAAAGTTCTTGAATTTATCAATGACTCATAACATAAAGTAAGTAGTTGAATTGTTATGTCTTCTTGTTAACACATTAACATGATGTCCTTGAATTATTCGGAGACTTGTAACGTATAACTTGACATGTTATGTTTTCTTGAAACACATGAACATAGAGTTAACATGAGGTCCTTGAATTATTCAAAGACTTATAATGTATAATTGACATGTTTTGTTTTCTTGTAAACACAAGAACATGGAATTCTTGAATTGTTTTGTCTTCTTGTGAACACATGAACAAAGAGCTCTTGCTTAATTCAAGAAATATACATTATAGCATGCACTTGGTTTTAACACTCAATATAGTTTCAACCTAGAAGGTAATCAAGACATCAATCTTTGGATTGAGATGAATCCCATTAGGTCTTGATTAAAGTTCTATAATTTGTTAAAATCTTATGAAGCATATTATTAACAAGCTAGAGATGAGAACTTAAAATGTGTTTTTTGTTTTCCTTGTTTGATTCATGATAGCTGAATTGCTCTACTCAAAAATCTATATTGGTTAGAAAATTGCGTGTTGTCATGGATACACTCAATATAGTTCTAACCTAAAAGGTAATCAAGACATCATATTTGGATTGAGATGAATCCCATTATGTCTTGATTAAAGTTCTAAAATTTGTTAAAAACCTTATGAAGCATATTATTAACAAGCTAGAGATGAGAACTTAAAATGTGTTTTGTGTTTCCCGATTAAGAACAATCATGTGTTTCTTAAATACTTAGTATTTAGAGAATTTTCTCTACTTACAAAAGTAAGTGGGAGCATCTAAAAATCTTGAAGATTTTCAAGAACAAAATACATAAAAACTTCTAAATTCCACTTGCTAATATCACACTAAGGTTTAATGTAACATTTCGTATTTTCAGGTCATTTTATGACGTCACTTATTTCGTCATTATTTCACTATTTTTTTTCTTTTCTTCTCGTACGCGTTCACTTTAAATTTCCAACGTTTAGCTAAATCGCATAAACTAAAAATCAACATTTAACGTAAACGGACATCAAACGAATTAAAGTTTTCGTCAAGCAAGCCTTATATTATTTTTGCGAAAGTAACAATTAATTTTTTTATTTTATTTTTATTGATTTCGTAAAGCATTTACATTTCACAATTTAATTCATTTAGGTATACCCGGAAGCACCAAAAATAATATACGCTTCAACAAATAACCATTTTTATTCTCAATGCTCAAAGTTTATTAGACTTTACCCAAGTAAACATTGTTAGTCATATGGTACACTAAATAAACAAACTAAAACCTATACATTACAAGTATACATTATAAACAAGAACTACACCTTATCCATTTTTACATAATACTTGCATTTTCTTTCTTTTACACAAGATAAATGGCAAGTAAATATCTAGTAACACAATTCCACTTTTTCATGAGCTAATGTCTCACTTAGGGAACATAAGAACACAACTCTTTAATAACCTAGTCATGTATGTTCCATTTTGACCATAAACATTCCTTAAGACCCTCCCATTTGTCCCAAGACCTCCTATTACATCTTTGACCACCTTTCTTATATACATATTACATATATACAAGTGAAGAACACATACACTTCAACACTTATCAAAAATCAAAACCATTCTCTCCCTTTTTGCTCTCTCTTTGCCCACGTCCCAAAAATAAACCCAAGAACCAAACCATACAATCTTTTCTACACTATGTCATAACACTCACGCAACATTTCTAAGATGTCCCATGGAGATTTGAAGGCTTGGTTAAGCATTTTTAAGGCTTAAACAAGTTAGGGTTTCACTTGGTTAATTAGGGTTTTCATCCTTGTTTTCAAGCTAAGGGTTTAAATCACAAGGGTGTGGTTTGTTTCCCATTGATCACTACATCTTACTAAGGTTATCTAACACCCTAATCTTTTCATAATTATGATTTTATGTATGTATATGTTCTATATAGCAAAAAATCACCATTAGACTTTTAAAACATGTAAAATGAGTTTGAGGTGTTTTGAATGCAATATAAATGAGCAGAAGTTTGGCACGCCAACGAGGATCGAGTTTTCATAAAATCTGAATTCAGGCTTTGAAATATGATAGAGCTATCCGAGACGATCGTTTCGATATATGGTAGAGCTTCTAACTCTTAATAACGAAAAAGTTACGGCGAAAACGAGATATATATTTTAAACATTTAATTTCAGCACTTGTATACATGGCGCTTGCTGTCAGGAATTTAAAAGCTCGATTTGAGCACTTTCGAGTCCGTTTCAGCCTTCCGGCGAAACACGAAAGTTGCTCAGAATGATGTTTTACTGTTTCGCGAGGCTCGCCAATCTTAAAATTGAGTAATAACGGGTCGAAACCCAAGGTCAAAGTCTGTCTTTTATTTAAAATAGTCAAAGTTCCAGCAGAATTGAAAAAGGGCATTTTGGTCATTTTCCGTCGAGTTCTGGGTCTCGGCTATAACTAAAAAGTCGTCCGGAATTTTTATAAAGTAGTATGATTCACGACGATTCCGAAAAGGTAAGAAACTTGTCAAACGGATTTATAACGAAAAAGTTAGAGCGAAAACGAGGTATATATTCGAGGTATAAAAATCCAGCATTTGTTAAGTTAGTGGTTTCTGTCAGGATTTTAAGATGGTATTTGCGGCACTTTCGAGTCCGTTTCGGCCTTCGGCCGAAACATGAAAGTCGTTCGGAAGGTCGTTTTACTTCCCCGCGAGGTTCTTTAAGTCTAAAAGCGAGTGATAACGGGTCGTAAGGCGGGGGCAAAATCTGGCTTTTTGGTAATTAATACACTGCATCAGATCTGATGCGAGTGCTTTTTCGCCCATTTCGGTCGAGTTTCGGGTCTCGGACAGAACTGGAAAGTTGTTCAAAATATCGTTTCGCATAAATTCTCTTTAGAACCCGAGTCATGAAAATGTGATTTAGTGGGTCATTATAGTCGGGTCAGACTTAGAAAATAAACTATAACACTACCAGGAGTAACTAATATACTACCAGCAGTAATAACTATAACTACCAGGAGTAACTAATACACTACCAGGAGTAACTAATATACTACCAGCAGTAATAACTATAACTACCAGGAGTAACTAATACACTACCAGGAGTAACTAATATACTACCAGTACTCGGTACTTATACGACCTTAATTTAAATAGGTTGCATCAAACGTTTTGCGTGACATTTTATCTGTGATTATTGGACTATCAGTACTCAAGGTGAGTTCATAGCCCCCTTTTTACTACTTAATTGTTTTACAAACTCTAAGGGGTGAATTACATTGCTTATTTTACTATTGGACACAAGTGTTTTTCTAAGTGTTTTCAAAGTGTTTTAAACTGTATGCTATCCAGATTACTGCCTGAATATTATTGCCTAAGTTACCACTATTGCCAATTAAGTCCCTACTATATCATGAACCGTCAATTGCTATTGTAGTGAGCGCGAGTGTTGTGGATAGATCTATCGGGACTGACAATCCCCACCTGGAATTTCTGGTCACAAGTTGACCATGGTGCATTTAACATTGAGAATACTTTTAGGTTGTTGGCAAGCATCCTATACATTTGGGGCACAAACTAGTTAAGGCTTCGGGGTCATGAGCTTAGTGCAATAATACAAAGTGTTGGACATGATGAATGTGTTTCTCTTGTCTACCTTACCTATTTTGGACTATGGAATACGTACATAGTCTGCTATTACTTGTTTTGGACTTCGGAATACGTACTTAGTCCACCATTTACTTCGATCTTGTGGTCCACTACTGAACATTACTAGATTTATTAAATCTCTACTTGGATTTCGGAAATAACACTTTTAAATGTTGTAACGCTACTTTTCTTCTGAAATACTTCTTAAATTATTTCAATACTGCTTTTTACTTAAACCTATGAATTCACCAACATTATTGTTGACGTTTTAGCATGTATTTTCAGGTTACTATTTTGCTAGTGGAGCATTGGGAGCATTCGAGTCGCGCGGATATATATTTTTGAAGGCTTAATAACTTGAGTACCATTCGATAACGTTTTTAAACAAAATGTTTCTATTGCATTATAAATGGGATCCTTTGTAAACTCTGATTTTAATATATCAAATGTGAAATTTATCTTAAAACGTCTCTTTTGAGGTCGTTTTCTGTGACTTGTGCGTTTGGACTATGAAGTAGCACCCCATTGTTACCATTCCGCTGCGACCAGATTTTGGGGGTGTTACAGATGGTATCAGAGCTGAAGTCATAGAGAACTAGGTCGTTTTCAAAACCTAGACTATGACCATGTTTTTCAAAATTTAGAGTCTCTCCTTGTTTTATCCGATATCCGCGCGCGCTTGCTCCCAGGTAACTTATATGCTCTCTTTTGCATCCCTATTGCTAATTACATGAATAATGATTATATAACACTTGGTTATAATTTTGCTCTCTTACGCCTATCTTATGACGTCCTACTATTTACCTTATATCGGTCCGTTGTATAAATATTGATCATTCTGATTTTCGTGTACTTCCTGATTTCTCATTTTACTCCCTTGAGCGTCAATGCTGGTATGTACAACCTCTCTAACCGGTAACCCGACCCAAATATTGGAGGAAGAAGATGAAGATGGGTGAGGTTGAAAAGTCAACAAAAAGTCCCAACCCACGTTGAAAAAAATGACGTGAAATTAGAAAAATTTTACATTTGCAATATTTGTCGGTACTAACAAGTTAGGAAGGTAATAATGATACTAAAATCACCATTTTGGTAATATGTGAAAATTTTTGAAAGTACATTGGTAATTGATAAATAATGACTTTAACCCAAATGTAAGGGTGCGTTTGGTTCCTACATTTTGAATTTGAATATAAGACTCGTGGTAAAAACAATTGTTTGGTATATGAGGATTGAATTTGATATTGACTTTGACACCCTTAAAATAAGGGTTCTATAAAACCTAGCTTACCCCATGGAATTACCGACAAGTGGGACCCATATATGCAATTTTCTCTAATTTTAGCCATAATATCCCACCATACATTGCATTTTTTAAATTTTCAAGTGAAACCCAAATTCAAGAATTTTTTTGTTTAAATATTCAAATAATCATAACTTTTTATATCCTTTTATACAAAACAAACAACTTATAAAATACAAATCCAAATCAATAACGAATCCAAATCCAAATTCAAATCTTAATCCTAAACCCATCTACAAACCAAACGACTGTAAAATATTGAAATCTACATTTGCTTTTGGACCTTCAATTATAGGAGATTTCATATTCTTATTCTTTTGACCTTCAATTAGTAGTACGATTAACAAAATAATAATAATAATAATAATAATAATAATAATAATAATAATAATGATTTTGTGTCTCATTATTTTTGTGCAACCAACAGATAGTTTTGCCCGGCCCAACGATTTTGTGCGACCGAGTATTATCAAAATTGACACTTGTCGAATTATATAAGAGAGCCGTGCAACCATGTGAAATGCTTGACTCTTTGGACATGGCGGTTTCTTTTTGATATTTTACAAAGAAAATCTTATGAGAACGTATAGTTTTGGTAAATCTTCCCTATAAAAGTTTAAAGAAAGAAGCACTACAACAAAATAGTTGAATATTCACACTTTTTAAAGCATATGTTCACACATTTAAAGTGTGTAGAATCTAAAAGTTCACACTTACCTTGTGTGTGAACAATATTGTAGCAAATAATTTCACACACTTAGATGTGAAGATATAGAGAAAATTTTACACTTTCAAGTGTGAATATTTTGAAACAATTCTTCACAAAATCTTCACACTTGAAAGTGTGATGATTTTAAACCAATTCCTCACACTTTAAAGTGTAAGATTTTTTATTCTTCAACACTAAAGACACTTTTAAGTGTGAGGATTTTGAAAAAATCCTTCCACTGCAACAAAAATTGCTTTTAGTAATTTGTCACTAACAATTGTCACTAAAGCTGTCAAGTTGCCTACAGTAACGACAAGGTTTTTGTCACTAACATTCAACAGTCGTCATAAAGCTGCCTAGTGACGAAAGTTAGGGTCGTCACTGTAGCTTCATCACAAATTATATTACTGACAGCATACCAAACAAAAAAAATTAAACTTAATATATTATAACAGTAGAAACTTAAAATAACTCCCATTTTCCTTGATGTAATCAATACAAGCACGTCACTAATAAATCAATACAATATCACTAATACGCATATCGACATTATATACAAAACAAAAACTTCAGGCGTTTGTGACCAAAGTTACTTGACTTCAGAACGTGGCTTCTAAACTGATCCTTACTTTACGATCTCAACCATCTGAATTCAATAAAAACGATTTCAGATTCCCAAGTAATAGTGATATAATGCAACCTTATCTAAGTAAAACATGGAAGCTTACCGGTATTACGTCAAAAATAAATGACTAATATCAGAAGTTGAGATCCGAGAAACTTAAAAACTAGCCAGAGTTAGATCAAGGATATCATTATGACGAGAAGATATTGCAGAAGAATACGAGTTTCTAATAAAATGTTACATGGTAGATGTAGGACTTTCAGGTTTCTTTTTGTAATCAACTAAACTCATGATCAACACCCCTTTAACTGTGTCCTCTGCTCGATTTGTGATTAATAGCTGAACAAAATTAACAAATATGTATCATCTAGTTCGTTTAGGCGTTATTTAATAAACGATAATTAATTAGACAAGATACAAAATTTTAAGCAGAACTTTAGCCAAATCAGTTTGTCAATCATATATAATATCAGTAATAAACGACACCGACAAGCAGCACATCAGAAACATAACCTCAAATCAAAGTCGCTTTCATTCTTCTAGCATATGTCTCACTTGTAACCAGAATGGAAAGCTTGAGTAACTTTCTTGTTACAGGTTTTGCATGCTCGATAAGACATGTTTTGCTCAATCGTAATAAAACTCAAGCAAGCCCTTGTGTTGAAGAGCACCGGCTCGCACGAAATAAACGTTCTGTTTTCAACCAACAGACAATTTAAAATATCTTTATCATCAAGAAACTAATCTAATTTACTGGTTGATTATTTATGTCAAATATACCTTGTATCCACCCAAAGATGGGTTGTTGGTAAGATGGTCATGTGTCACATGGCCAATGTTCATAGATTAGCCACCAATTCTGAACTCAAACTATAGCCCACAGTTTCCAAGGAGGTTTCTTTGCCTTCAGAAGCATACCGGGATTTTACTTGTGAGAATATCGGGTATCGGGATTATGTCAATGATGCTTTTGCCCACTGTAGACAAAGATTCACCTGATGCGACAACATAAGAACTATAAAGTTTCTTTGAGATGATATCTTCAGAAAGCAAGTTTGATTGTAAGTTAACTGTCATGAGGACAGGAGGTAATAAGTTTTAACTACTGCATTCAAACAAAATTATCTACTTAATAATAAACATAGCAACACGGCAGAAGACAAGTAAACGTGTACAGATGTGGTAGATACCAACATGAGTTTTATCCTAAAAAACAAGTCACTTTTTAAGCGTATGTTTGAGTGATCTAAGTTTACAAATTATCTACTCAATCTGGTCACTGGACCCATCTATTTGTACATTCCGTTATGTGCGTGTATCACCAGGGGGAGGTGTAAAGGTATCACGTGAAGATAGGTATAATCTTTTCAGCTAAACTCATTTTAATTATGAACATGATAATGAACAGACAACATTTCCAAAACAACATTTCCAAAATTGATATGGAGAAATAGAGTAAGTAAAGCTGAGCCTAGTACTAATAGCAACATAGACATTAATTAGTCTTTTTTGGGGTTCCTGATCATTTTGTTTTGGATATGTGCTTCCTTGTCACAGAAAAAGTAATCGTTTTTTACTTTAATCCTAAAGCAGATCATGTATCAAGGAAGAACCTGAGTAACATCTAATAAACCAACAGAAACCAACATCTAATCAACTAACAGAACCGTATTGCATCCATTCATGTTCCTAAATCCTAACACGTCAGTTTGGTGAGGCCAGAAGTAATATATGCATGTTAGACAAAAGCACTGATACGTTATGCAAATCTATATAGAAGATGAGAGATACGTTAGATGTGTATATAAGCATAACAAGGTGAACACATAAATGCAAGCACTAGTTTCGATGTCTAAAGCATTGAGACAGTAAAAATAGTTTATTGTAAATCTTGGAAACTAGTAAGGGTATTAATAACCCAAGCTAAAGAGCAGGACACTTGGACATGGATCTAGCTCACATATTTCATTAATTTTTCCGACTCGAGCTTGAGTTATTTAAAAAGATGAGAGCACTTAAGTGGCTAGTTTATACGACTGACCTTGATTAGCTATTTCTGTGAGATTATCAAATGACATGGACGTAAAAGTTATATACAATATTCTAGCGCATACACCAATTACACAAGATACCAATTAGGACGTATACTTGTTAGGAACAATATATAACTAACTAGCTATCAGGCAAGTTGATTCCAATCTAATTTACTTTTTTTTCGAGCTAAGCTTGAGTCGCCAACGCCCTACTAACCAAAGAACCAATGTCAGCACTTCAGATGTCATGTTCCCTTATCGACTTTGTCAGTCAAAGTAGCCAATTACCATATGCAAATTGGAATGACTACAGTTAATCCTTTAGACAATCAACGACTTAAATATTTTTTTTTATCTATGACGTGATTCGAAAGACATGTTTATCGCAGCCCATTGGAATCCCAAGATCAATAAAATCATCAAGCTGAAATGGAGTTATAAACGCTTATGAATGTTTTTGTAGAGTATGAAAAACATCTTAGGACGTTTATAATGATGGATCTTGATGCTACAAAAGTACGAAAACCTTAACCTTTAAGCAAATACTCGGGAATCAGATTAGGTCACAAGTCCAATTAGTCACTCACCAATGTTTCTACCATGCCTGAGGTAAGAAACGAGCAACACTATGTCAATAAAATTGAGCCAAAATAGAGCACCTCAAACCAAGGGTTGAGACGCTACTTATATCGGTTACTAAACATAACACAATCATAATGAATAAAAGAATATATTTTGATCAGGCAATTCGTCAAACACTTGGTCTTGTGCATTATGTTCATCTGAAAAAATGTGAGCATCACTGATATTGTATTCTGCAATGTATAACACTATTTCTATAGAATATCATTACATTTTATACCATAATTTATGTGTAATCAATGATCATTAAGAAGCGATAAAGTGCAATTGCGAAAACTCGTTCCTTGCACTAAATAAGAAGAAAACCGTCATAATTCGATCGATTAATACCGTCATCAGACGGTTACACAAATGTTAATAAAACCGCCGGAAATACCTGAAATCGAACTGGAGGAATGTTTATTATTGATGATTACGATCGAGAAGGCGGTCTGATTGAGGTGTTATGGTGGCGATGGTGCGATGGTGTTGTGCTGGCGGTGCGATGGTGTTGCGGTAGCGGTGTCATGGTGATGGTGGTGCGATGGCGATGATCGGTATTAATGGTTGTGATATTTGGGGGAAATAAAACATAATAATGAAATGATAGGATGTAGTGATTGAAGACACTAAATTATTAAATAGTGTAAAGATAAAAAAGAATTACTACTACTTTGTTCACATTTAAGAGTGAAGTTTTTCGAACTTCTTCACACTTTAGAGTGTGAAAAAAACAATAACTAAATTACTTTGCATTTTTAAGTATGAACTTTTATTTTTACAATTAAAAATGTGAAGTTTTTTATTATATCACACTAATAAGTGCGAAGAATTTTAACACACTTATAAGCGTGAATATTTGAGAGAAAAAAATGTTCACGGTTTATAAAGTGTGAATAAATGACAAATTTGTTGTAGTGTGTACATAGAATAAAGTTATTATTCTCATTTTAATTTGTTTCCATATATTGCAACATTGGATGCTTTTACTTGCATTATTGGAACACTAGAAGTGTGCGAATAAATTGATAGTACTTGCTTTATGTATGGACCATATTTTACGATTACATAGAATGATGTATATCTTTTACTATAACACTTTGTTTGTTGAAATTATTGATTACGTGTTGTCTCGATAAGAAGGTCTATTTGAATATGTTCCGTTAATAATATAAAATGGAAGGTTAATATTTTCATTAGATATTTCTTCGTAAAGAAGATAGGTAATTAGGAAAGATATAAGATCACCTATAGACGTACACTCATAGAATCATAATAAACAAACTTATACGGGAGTGGAGTAGTATAGTCAACAGGGATGGAACTTGAACGTTGTTAGGGAATAAGCCAACCTGAAAAGTATTTATTTTATGAGGACCGATATACACTATGTTAAAAATTTTGTATTAAAAATGATTAAAACCATATATAAAAGAGTATTAAACTATACATATGGTAAAAAAATTTGGAAGGCCATGACCCTCACTATTCCTTTTAAATTCCGTCTCTAATAGTCAGTAACTTTATTTAATCTAAAGGTAAAGGCTATAGAATATCAACATACTTTCTAAAATTTACCGTAATGAACAAATTACTTTTTTATTATCGATACCTCCAACTTACATTCAAATTTTGTTTCAACTTGAACAAAACGTTTGTACAGTTAGTTATTATGTGGCAACGTTAGTCCATTTAGCTAACGATCGTTTAAGGATGTTGCAAAAATCGTCCCTGTGGTTTTCATATATATATTTTTTTCGAAATTTTTTTCTTTTGAACCATTTTTTCGAAAAAAAAAATTTCGAATTTTTTTATCAAAACATCTTTTTTTTATGAAAATTTTTATACACATTTTTATAAAAAAAATTCGAAAAAAAATTTATACACTTTTTTATAAAAAAAAATTATACAGATAAAAAATGTGTAAAAAAAAAATTTCGAATTTTTTTTATAAAAATGTGTATAAAAATATTCGAAAAAATGTGTGTAAAAATTTTCGAAAAAATGTGTGTAAAATTTTTCGAAAAAATGTGTGTAAAATTTTTCAAAAAAATGTGTGTAAAAATTCGAAACATTTTATACACATTTTTTCGAAAATTTTTATACACATTTTTTAAAAAAAAATCAAAAATTTTTGTATACACATAAAATTTTTACACATTTTTTATTTGTATAATTTTTTTTTGAATTTTTATTATAAAAATGTGTATAAAAATTTTTTATGTGTATGAAAAAATTTTTGAATTTTTTTATAAAAATGTGTAAAAATTTTCGAAAAAAAAGAAGTTTTGATAAAAAAATTTGAAAATTTTTTTTCTCGAAAAAATGGTTCGAAAGAAAAAATTTTCGAAAAAAATATATATATGAAAACCACAGGGACGATTTTTGCAACTTCCTCAAACGATCGTTAGCTAAATGGACTAACGTTGCCACATAATGACTAACGGTACAAACGTTTTGTTCAAGTTGAAACAAAATTTGAATGTAAGTTGGTGGTATCGATAATAAAAAAAGTAAGTTATTCATTACGGTAAATTTTAAAAAGTACGTTGGTATTCTATAGCCTTTACCCTTAATCTAAAGATAAACTTGCCACTTTGACAAATATAAGGAGGCACATAATGATAATTAATGAACATTTTTCTTATGAGATAAGTTCATTTTGTAAAATTCATAAGTGTAAGAATTAAACACTATACACCTTGTAAGTTTATCAGATAAATAATAATCCGTGACAATAACTCCACACCTATAGAACGTAAAAACATTATATGAAAATTGTCAAAAGTCTAATATCCACCCAATGTTTACAGGCATAGAAGCGTGGATATGATATATATTCGCGCACGTTTATTAGTGGAATTTTAATAGGATTTTTCACATTTCAAGTATAAATATTCAGAAGT
>BQNB010006943.1:23342-49838 GCA_026074375.1 Tanacetum coccineum | reverse complement strand
TTAGGACCACTCTTAGGAGAGCACTTTAAGTATGACTTCAATAGTTTACAACTCTTAAAGTCATACTGGGGGGGACATGTCCGCGTATATGCCGGATGGGCTAATGTTCCGAACGGGCTACACAAAACCCAAGCGGATCACTCAAAGCTCAATTAAACCACAAGAGTTCAAACGGGCCATGAAGTTCCAAGCGGCTGTCCACGAATAACCGGACGGGTCCCATATCCGAACGGGCCGTAAGACGTCCGGATGGGCCTACTACATCAACCCAAAAAAGGACAGTGTGAGGTTCGATAAAGAAGGGCACCTCTTCAAACTGTTGGATAATAGCAAGCGCTTACGCAACATCGCATGCCCGGGAATTAAGGAACGATGTCCCCAAGGTATACCGACGTCCAAGGCAAAGGCTAGGCGTAGGTCGTCTCTTTCATTCCCAAGGTGTCAAGAACAGTACTTCCAAACAGTACTTCAAGTAGTATAAATACCCAAGCATTTATTACTTGACGGTCAACACATTTCTACGACATACATACATTTATTACTATAGCCTCTTCGGCAACAACATACAGCCCCTTCGGCTTACTTTCAGATACTTACTTTCACACCCGAGCTTGGTCCTGGGTCAACACCCGGGGCGAGCTAACGGGTTTTTTCTTTTACTTTCAGATACTTAGGTGGATTACTCGACTAGAAGCGGGGGAACACTCTTACTTCCTCTAGAACGGTAAATTACTTAAACAGATATGATATATATTCGCGCACGTTTATTAGTGGAATTTTAATAGGATTTTTCACATTTCAAGTATAAATATTCAGAAGTTGTGTGGCGTTAAAACATTCCAAAAGCATCATGCAAGTATGTTGAAATAATAACCAACCAATTACGTTAAAGAGGAAAAAGATATGGATGACAATCACTTTTGTTTCGTTCGACTAATAATTTTGTTGTTTGCATCATTTTTTTAGGCAATTTCATATTTCTTTTTCTTTTCATCATTAATTTCATATTTACCCAAACATGCATCAAAAGTGTGGTACATCATGCATTCAAATGTTGTAATTTTGATATATATGAAATTATTGGTGAAAAGAGAGGGAGATATGAAATTAATCCTTTTTTTTTCACTATATAAGGACCTGTTGATCATAGATTTGTTTTTATTATACTATCATTTTATCTGATACAATTTATGCGTATACTTGACTAGAAAAACAACTAAATTGTCCTCTTCTTCTTATTATTATTGTTTGAGCTGATATAGTTTACAAGTTTTTTTAGATCAAGGCAAGCAATTTCAATACTTAACAAAGATATAATAAGAAGATACAACAAAAAGGGACAAAAGCCCAAACAACCATTTCAAAATAAACAAAGCCATGAACAAGAAATCAAGAACTCACATATACAACTTCAGCAAACGGTACGTAACAGCAGGTTTATACATGTCATTCACAGCGCCAAACACCCCTCTCTAACTCCACAGAAAATTACGCGGTACATAATCTTGGATCCACCAACCACACGTTCCATCTTAATTTATATTTGCTCGATCTTCGCATAATCCATTCATACGACCTCAACTGAATTTCTTGGAAGAGTTTCATATGTGATTCAACCTTTTTCCCAAACACCCGACAATTACGATTTCTCCAAATAAAGTATCCTGTTGTCCATACAACCGCTTTCCATAAAGCTATATTTTTTGATGACATTCCCCCGCCGCCATTATGGTTAAGCATATCATATGTTGTAAACGCATTCACATTGCCTAGGTGTCACCACCAAAACACCAACGACCATACCTTTATCACCTCACTGCAAAGCACTATCCCGTGGTCTATAGATTCACAAGCATTATCACACATAGGGCACAACACCGAATGCAAATCAATGCCCTTTCTATTCAATTCCACCCTTACCGGTAACCTCCCTCGCACCGTCCTCCAAGCAAAAATGTTGATCTTTTTTTAAATGAGATTGTTCCATATCGTCTCAAAAGTTGCATCATCAACATTCAAGCATTGTGCTTCCACCACAGATGATAATTTCTTGACAGAAAACACGTCGTCATCATCTAGCTTCCAATTCCATGTGTCCCTGCCATTGAAATTTATGTTAACATGACTTAAAAATTCTTCTAAACCAACCAAATCATCAACCACCCTCCCCCTCGGTTCCCTAACCCAATCCCATTCCCATCTCCACCCTTCCTCACCCCATACCCCCGACCCGCTACCCTAACCACCTTAGACCTATCCAAATGGTATAATCTAGGAAACCAATCTCGCAATCTCACACCACCAACCCATCTATCATCCCAAAAAGACACACGAGTCCCATCCCCCAAATTTCTATTAAAGGAAGATGAGAAGCACACACCCAGCCTATCAATGTCCCGACCTACTCTCACAATATCCCCCATACCCCACTTCTACCACCGACCATCCCTACAAAATCACCCATAACCCTGTATGCCCCATATATACTTTTGATCACCTTGACCCACATAGCCGCATGTTTGATCCTAGCCCGCCTCCACCATTTCCTTATTAAACCCAAATTTTTTGCTTTAAGTGACCCAATATTTAACCCACCCGACCCGTATGGTGCAATAACATAATCCCATTTAACCCACCCTATTTTTTTGTATCACCCACCCCCCTCGCCCCAAAAAAAAAATTACGTCTGACTCTCTTAAGTGTATGAATCACACATGACAGAACACGGAACAAGGAATAGTAATATAGTGGCAAACTACCCAAAATCGATTTGACCAAAGTCAATCGACCACCGAATGACATCGCTTTAGCTTTCCAATCCGTAAGACATTTTTTGAACTTTTCAACAACCGGTCGCCACAAACTTTCCCTTATCATACAGACCCTAACCGGTAATCCCAAATATGTTAATGGAAGTTCACCCACACTACATCCCATACATCTCGCCATATCCTCAACTTCACTTCTCGACACTCCAACCACATACACCCTACTCTTATTGAGGTTTACCTTTAATCTAGACACTTTCTCGAAACCTTTCATAATACACATTAAATTAATTGTATTTCGCTTAGTCCACTCGCCAAAGAAAATGGTGTCATATGCGTATTTCAAATGAGACACCACGATCTTTTCTCATCCAACGTCCACATCATTAAAAATGTCTCTATCAACTGCGTCATTCACTAAAACATTTAACCCCTCTGCTGCCAAAAGAAATATGAAAGATGATAAAGGATCACCTTGTCTAACTCCTCTACCCATATAAAATTGAGCCATTCACCAACACCGATATTGATGCTGATTTCATAAAAACTTCGATCCACCTATGCCACTTGTTACCAAATACCATACATTTTATTACGTCCATCAAGTATTCCCAATTAAGACTATCGTATGCCTTCTCAAAATCAACTTTAAACATTAAACACTTGTTTTTCTTTTGCTTCAAAAAATTCACGATCTCATTCGCAATCAACACCCCGTCTAAAATATCTCTGCCATTTATAAAAGCATTCTGAACATCCCCCACTAACTTTCCCACCACAACATTTGATCTTTTAGCTAGCAGTTTTGCGATTATTTTGTAGTAACACACGATGAGGCTAATAGGCCCGAAGTCACCTAATTCGATAGGGTCAGTCACCTTTGGTATAATAGTGATGAAATAAGTGCTACAACTGTTACCCACAAGATTCTAGCAAAACCACCCTACCATTAATTACATTCATGCTACAAAAATAACAACATTCAACAAAAAAACAAATAATAATATATACATATATTATATATTAACAATACAAACAAATTAATTTTTTGTTTTTTTGTTTTTTTTTTTTTTATAAACATTTGATTTTTATATTATAATTATTAAATTTTTTTTTTTTTTTATAATTTATAATTAATTAATATATTTTTGTCTTTTTGTTTTTCTCATTATTAATTTTTTTGTTTTTTTTTGTTATCAATTTTTTTTTTTTTATAATTTTTTTGTTTTTTTTTTATACAAATTTTTTTTTTATTTTTTTTTTTTTTTATTTTTTTTGGGTTTTTTTTTGTTTTTGTTTGTTTTTATAATTTTTTTTTTTTTTTTTTTTTTTTGTTTTTTTTTTTTGTTATTTTTAATTTTTTTTTTTATACATTTTTTTTTTTTTATATTTTATTATATTTGTTTTTTTTTTTCATTAATAATATTAATTTTTTATATTTTGTTGTTGTTTTTTTTTTTGTTT
Organism: Tanacetum coccineum; assembly: GCA_026074375.1. NCBI lineage: Eukaryota > Viridiplantae > Streptophyta > Magnoliopsida > Asterales > Asteraceae > Tanacetum > Tanacetum coccineum. The sequence continues at coordinate 45,606 of BQNB010006943.1, read as the reverse complement.
TTTTATAAATTTTTTTTTTATATTTTTTTTTTTTTTTTTTTTTTTTTTTTTTTATATTTTTTTTTTTTTTATAATTTTTTTTTTTTTTATACCATTCTTCTTTTTTTTTTTTTTTTTTTTTTTTTTTTTTTTTTGTTTTTTGTTTTTTTTTTTTTTTTTTTTTTTTTTTTTTTTTTTTTGTTTTTTTGTTTTTTTTTTTATTTTGTTCTATTTTCATATTTTTTTTTTATACACTATTTTTTTTATTACTATCCATTTTTTATTTTTTTTTTTTTTTTTTTTTTTTTTTTTTTATAATTTTTATTTTTTTTTTTATTTTTTATATTTTTTTTTTTGTTTTTTTGTTTTTTTTTTTTTTTTATTTTTTTTTTTTTTTTTTTTTTTGTTTTTTCTATTTTTTTTCCTTTCTATTTTGTTTTTTTCTTTTTTTTTTTTTTTTTTTATTTTTTTTTTTTTTTTTTTATCACATTTTTCTCCCATAACTTTTACTCCTTTTTTGGTTTTTTTTTTTTGTTTTTCTACTTTTTTTTTTTTTTTATTTTTTTTATACTTTTTTTTTTTATAATACTTTTTTATTTTTTTTTTTTTTTTTTTTTTTTTTTTTTCTCCTTTTTTTTTTTTTTTTCTTTTTTTTTTTTTTTTTGATTTTATCACATTTTAATTTATTTTTAATTTCTACATTTTTTTTTTTTTTTTTTTCTCCTATCTTTATTAAATCATTTTTTTTTTTTTTTTATCCTTTTTTTTTTTTTTTTTTGTTTCTCATTTTTTTTTCTCTTCTAATTTGGTTTTTTTTTGTTTCTTTTTTAGTTTTTTTTATTTTTTTTTTTATTCTCCTTTTGTGTTTTTTTTTGTTACTTTTTTATATACTTATACTTTTTTTTTTTTTTCTTTTTGTTTTTTATTTTTTTTTTTTTTTTTTTTTTTATGTATTTTTTTATCATTATAATCTCTTTTTTTTTAATACTATCTTTTTTTTTTTTTTATCAACTTTTTCTACATTTTTTGTTTTTCTCAATTTATTTTTTTTTTCTACATTTTTTTATTTTTATTATGTTTTTACTAATTTTTCTTTTTATCCTTTTTTTTTTTTTTTTTTTATCATTTTTTTTGTTTTTTTATATTCTTTTCTTACTTTTATTTATACCTAATTATATTATAAAACTAACCATTTTTTTTTTTTTTTTTTATATTATAATAAACATTTTTTTTTTTTTTTTTTTCTCAATCTTTTGCGACTTTTTGGGGAGAAGGGGGGCGGGGGGAGGAGGGTTGGTGGTGGGAGGGGGGGGGTGTGGTGGGAGAAACACAAACTGGGGGGAGAAGAAGAAAACTTGGGAATGGTGGGGGGGGGGGGAAGGGGGGGGGGGGGGGGGGGGGAGGAGAGAAGGGAAGGTGGGAGAAAGGAAACGGGGGGGTAGGAAATGGGGGGGGGGGAGAAGGGGGGTGGGGGGGGAGAGGGCGGGGGGGGGGGGAGAGTGGGGGAGAAGGGGGGAGAGTGGGTGGGGAGAAGGGGGAGAAGAGAAAGGGGGGGGAGGGGGAGAAACAGAGAAAGGAGAAGAGGAAGGGGAGGGGGAGAGGAAAGAGGGGGGGAGGAGGGGGGGGGGGGGAGAAAAGGATAGAAGTGAGGGGGGGGAGAAACAGAAAAGAGAGGGGGGGGGGGGGGGGGAGGAGGGGGGGGGGGGGGAGGAGGGGGGGGGTGGGAGAAAGGGGGGAGAAGGGGGGGGGGGGGAGAGAAGGGGGGAGAAGGGAGAGGGAGAAGGTGGGGAGAAGGTGTGGGGGGGGGGGTTAGGGAGAAGGGGGGAGGGAGGGGGGGTAGAGTAGAAAGGGGGGGGGTGGGGGGGGGGGGGGGGGAGAAGAGAAAGGGAGAAGGTGGGGGTGGGGGGGGGGAGGAGAAACGAACGGGGGGGGGGGGGGGGGGGGGGAGGAAGGTGGAGAATAAAGAAGGGAAAGGAGAAAACGGGGGTGGAGAGGGGGGGGAGAGGAGAAAGGTGAGAAGGGGGGGAGATAGGGTCAGTCACCTTTGGTATAATAGTGATGAAATAAGTGCTACAACTGTTACCCACAAGATTCTAGCCAAAACACACGACCTGGAGGTCAGGAAGGATTAAATAGAAAAAAAGGCATATTATTAAATTGTAGAGAGAGAAAGGGAAGAGTGTGTGTTTCTAGAAAAAATGAGGAGAAACACCCATTTGTGAGATGTTACATTATGAATCCTCACCCCTCCATGGAAGTATGGAGGGGGTATTTATAGTCCAAACATAACTAAACTATACTATAAAGTCTAATCTAGTCCCTACGTGTTTGGCTATTTATGAACTAATGTAATTCCGTATTAGTCAACATATTTTAAGGCTAACAACAACCCTTTGATATTTCTTTGGTCTCCCAGAACCAATGCAATGCCGTAATTATTTCCACTTTAATAATTTCCTAAAACTTCTTGATAAAGCGAAAGTTGAAACCATCAGGTCCCAGAACCTTATCGCTGCCACACCGAGACACTGCCTCACAAATCTCCTTTTCTGTAAACCTTGCTTCGAGATTATGTGCCTCAAGTCCTGATAGCTTACTCACTCTATTACTTGCAAATGTGGGTCTATCCATTCGAATGATATAGTTTGCAAGTATGTAGCAACTATAAACCTACTTTAGTCTCTAGCTAGTCCTTTGCGAACAACAACTTTACCTCCAACCATAACCATGGCGCTTTTTTTTAATTATTATTATAGGGTATTATAGATGTTTTCTTAATAAATCATCAACATTATCAAATTACGTACTTATAAGTTAAAATCTTGATATATGTTTATGCAATCACATAGCAAAAGTTCTGAATGAAATGTGTTCGCGTGTAGGAAGATTACAAGATGAGCAAAAGTGGTTTGCATATAAGACCCGTTCTCCATAAACACAGACAAGCTACATAACATTTGGACCTTGGAATTCCATGATTTACAACAAAATCCACCATTATACCTGCAACAAGAACAACCACAAACCCAACCCTCACAAGCAACTACTGAGCCAACACCTTTGAGCAAAAGACGCCTTAAACGGCCCTCCAAAAAATCCAAAGAATCCATTTCCGAAAAAAATCCCGACGTGTCGGGTTGTTCTTTACGTTGGCAACCGGTTGAGAAAACGTTACTTGCCGTGTGTTTCGTTGCCGTTTTCGAGGATCGGAATGTTGGCGCGGGGTAAACCAAAGACACGTTTTGGTATCGGGTTTTGAACGCGTTCAATGAGAAAAATTACAAAAAACATAACAAGGACATGTTGACAAGCAAATGCCCTATGTTGAACCACAATTCCAAAAGTTCAACGCCATTTTCAAACGAATCGCGCGTTTGAAAAAAAGTGGGAAAAACGATATGGGTGTTATGAAATGGGCTAAAGCGACTTATCAGGACGAGAATAAAGGAACCCTGTTTGTCAACGAAGACGCGTGCGAAATCTTGCGATCCCACGCAAAATGGGACCCGCCCGAGCCTGTTGATTTAACCGAAGGCGAAGTCCCCGGGGTAGGCAACGAGGACCTATTCGGTGAAGATGAAATACCACGTCCCGCGGGCCCCGGCAAATCATCCGTCCCTCCAAAAAAAACCAAATCCGATACCACGACGAGCACCGGGGGAAGTAACTCGTCAAACCCATTCGGGGAGCATATGTTGACCGAATTTCATCTCAAACGGGAAGCCGCCGAAAAGGCGTACGAGGTCTCTAAAGAGAAAGATCGTACGCTTATGCGTTTGGAGGAGATGAAATATATCGCAACGAGCACGAAGGATTTGTCGGAGGACGACGCGTACTGGATCAACTACTAAAAAAAATTGATCAAAGATAAATATAAGTTGAACCGGGATTCGTCGGACCGAGATTAGTCGTTAGGCCGTATGTTTTTTTTATTTTGTATGTTTTCTTTTTCGTATGTTTTTTTTATTTCGCATGTTTTTTATTAATGTGATTTTAATTTTATGGAATAAATGAAATGTTTTAGTTAATTTAAATAATTGGAAATGAAAAAAAAAAATGGGTCCTAAAATTGGTGTTGAAATTGTGGTATGATTGTAGGGTTTTTTTTAGTGTTGGTGTTGAAATGTTAAAACTGATATGATGCTGATATGTTATGATGTTAGCTTTTTATATATCTTAATCTATTAAACGTACAATTATCAATATGATTTTAATATTATATGTATAATATTAAAAAAAAATTGTAGTAAAACTCGAAATAAATACGTTATCTTGAAAAACTTGGAATGGATAGGCACATCGAGGAGACCGAGAATGGGTGGTTTAAAAACATGGAGGTGACATATATATTATATATATATACTAGTTTTAAACCCCGTGCACGCACGGGGCTTATACATTATATTTTTTTTAACTATATATATAGCTTTTATTTTTTCTGTTTTATAAGTTATGAAAGTTTAAGGGTTATTTGTTTATGTTTTAAAGTTATAATCAAATTTTTAAATTTACACTTAATTCTATGTAATTTATTTTAAATTAAACCACTAAAGTTTTATTAATTACCTCCTCTTTTTTTAAGTTTTTGTTTTTATAAATTTGACACATATATTTTTATGTGTTTTTTTTCTCTATCATATTTCTCCACCAAAATAATGCCAAATTTGGAAGTATTTAAGCTTTTTAATTAAACATATATTCAAAAATAATAAAAAATTAGAAGCATCATACCTAATAAGAAAATATTCTTTTTTTTAAATGCAAAAGTCCTCACTTTTCGTTTTCCTTTACTAGGTAAAAAATTTCAATACAAAATTATATAAGTAATTTCGAAAAGAATTTGCAAACAAACATGAAAAGAAAGGAGAACCTTACATTGCCAAGTCAGCAAATGACAAGGACAGAATCATTGCTCAAAGTTCTCGTACTTTATCACGATATGGTATTCTATTATCTTGTCGTCTCATGTGACCCGCGATATATTCAACTTATTCAAAATTAAAGTGGTCCATTATTCACGTACCTCACCCTCACCCACGTTCCACTTTTTAATTATTTTCAGAAACTATTTCTTTTGTTATTTTCCATGTAAATGTAGACAAAACACCAAAAGAGGTTAGGAATATTTCAACTAAGAAATCTTTATATCTAACGTTTCATCTATTACGAGATATTCCGATAATAAGTCTTACTAGTCCTTGTTAAGGCTTATCTTTTAGGATCTAATTGATAATAAAATATTTATTGTTGATTTTGTAACTTACAAGGATAACCTACGTGAAATATCTAGGTAATACCACCAAATGATATATGACAATATCCAACTTTCAATTGCGTAAAACTTACACCAATTTTTGATTAAAATTGCTAATACATCATTTGTTTTAGGGTAAATTACATTGTTCGTCCCTGAACTTAGGGCGGATTGCGGATTTATTCCCTATATAACGAGGATTTTGGTCATTGCTCCCCCAAGGTCGGTTTTTGGTACCCTTTTGGTCCTTCGAGCCCCGTTATACGTAACTGCCGTTACTTTGACTCGTTATCTCTCCTATTTGACTTTCTAACCATGAGTTTTTTTGTAATTTCAAAATTTTCATTATTTCACCATTGGTCCCTGACTCAGAATTCAAAACAGTAACCTTTACTGAGGTCATTTTTTATGTTTTTTCATTTACACCAGTAGTCCCTAAAGCAGTTTTTGTGTTTTATATATGATGGTATGCAAGTAAAAACACACACACATAAGAAAATAGTGCGTTGTTCTTGTGGTTTGCAAGCAGTAATCAAAACATCGTGGATTAATCGGAATCCTGCTCGCCGATTCTGTGGTTGTCCTTCTTTCATAAGTATGATCAATTTGAAAAATATGTAACAAGCTATTTGTTTGTTTATTTACACATTATTTTTTGTTTTTAGAGTCCAAGATGTATTAACTTCATCGGGTGGTTTGGTCCACCCATGTGTTAAAGGTCTGTTCAGATTATCCTTGGTTTGTTGAGGTCACGTAATGAGCTTGAAGAAATCCTTGATATGGTTGAAGAAAAGCGACTCAAGTTGAGAAAATATCTCATCATTAGTTGGCTTTTGTTTCGGTACATTTACTGTACAATCTGAAGCTTTAGGGTATTTGATTTTTGGTGAAAAATAGTCAAAAATATATTAGCTTTTGGGTAGATGTTCTTAGTAGGTAAGGGTTGTGGTCTTGTGGTTGTATGTGGTTTTTGTTGACAGATGGGATGAAAAGATCTGGTTGTATATCAATGTGTGTTGTTAGTCATATTATTGTCTTTTTGAATGTGTTAATTTGTTTGACTAATAAAGTCAACATTCAGTTTATAGTAGTTTGACTTATAAAGTCTAGAAAAGTATATGTTTAACTTTAAAGAGTGAATTGGGTTCACTGGTATGATTTTGGAGGGTCAGCAATAATTTGATCCATATGTATAATATAAAGGAGTGGATTGGGTTAACTGCATTGATCTGTTTTGACCGACAAATTATATTTGACTTATTTTAGTCAAATAATCCGTCTAACCTTCAATGTTAATGACAACTTTTTTCCAAAAATAATTAAAATTGGTCACTAACATAAATAAGTCCTAAACCAGTGAAATCATTCATGAACAAACTATAAGTAGCCTAAACATTACCATTTGCTGCCTAAGTTGTAACATCCCGGTTTTTAAAGAAAATAGTAACAAATAAATTTATCACTTTAGTGGATTAAATAGTAAAATCTCGCTCTAACAGAATTAATATTTATATTAAATAGGACTTGTGATGCGATTAAAGATAACTAGTTGGGACTTGCGATGCAATACAATTGACTACAAGGGACTATTTGTGTTCAAGTGTTAAACTTAGTGGATATGACCACTATGCCCTTGGGGATTATATCAAAAGTCGGTTTAGGAGATATTATACTCCCTCATTCCCACATTCCAGAACAAAGAAAAAGGAGAAGAGAAAGAACAAGAATACCTATCTTTCTTCCAAGTGAAGAAAACCTAAATTTCCTAGATAATTTCATCAAGTTAAACAAGGATTATGCAAGATTATCCAAGGGTTTTTGATGGCATGAAGGTTATGAAGTTTTAAGTGGTTTCTTGTTCTTCCCCAATTCCAAGTGCTCGAGGCATGTTTTGAATCATTCAGCTTGCATTATACGGCTCAGGTAAGTAACGGATTTTCAGTTAACATGTTTAGTACAATATATTAAACGTGTTTAATATATATATATGCCTTGTCATATCACAAGTACTATGTAAGTCATGTATTCACGTGACCTTAGTGGTAAAATATGCAAGTCAAGTATCATGTTGACCCGTGTGGTCATATTCAGTATCATGTTGACCGGTGAGGTCATATTCAGTATCATGTTGACCCGTGTGGTCATATTCAATATCATGTTGACCCGTGTGGTCATATTCAGTATCATGTTGACCCGTGAGGTCATATTTAGTATCATGTTGACCCGTGTGGTCATATTCAATAGCATGTTGACCTGTGTGGTCATATTTAGTATCATGTTGACCCGTGTGGTCATCTTCAGTATCATGTCGACCCATGTGGTCATATTTAGTATCATGTTAACATGTGTGGTCATCTTACTATCATGTTGACCTGTGTGGTCATCTTTAGTATCATGTGGACCCGTGTGGTCATACTTTGTATCATGTGGACCCATGTGGTCATACTTAGTATTATGTCATAGCTCAGCTTCACTATTATGTTATAACACATTTTACGTACTCAGCTCAGTTTTAGCGTTATGCCTTAGTTTATCTTCAGCATTTTGTTAAGTATAGTTCCAACATCTAATTCAGCTTAGTGTCATGTTGCAGCCAAGTCCAAGTATGTAGCTCAGCCTTAATTCATACATGAATATTATGCGTGAATAATTCTGGACTCAAAATAGTTTAGTAATAAACTTAGTCTCGATCAGTCCTGTGTAGAATAATAGTGATTTATGCACATTAGTCAGTCTCGAATGGGGATAAATGCTTTATCCATTCAGTAAGGCGCATGAAGTGTTTATGCACTTAGTCAGGCGTGCGATGTGTTTATACACATTAGTCAGTCCCAATTGGACAAATAATGTTTATGCATTTAATAAGGTGCACGAAGTGTTTTATGCACTTAATAAGTTAGAATAGTACTTTAAGTACACAGTAAGTATAGTGTTGATGCACTTAGCCAGTATAGTACTAAAGTACTTAGTTAGTATGTGATTTACGCACTTAGTCAGTTATGTACTCAGTCAGTATGTGCTTTACGCACTTAGTATTGTGCTTATGCACTCAGCCAGTGTTTCACTCAGCCAGTATATTATTTTATACACTCAAGCAATATTTTGTCTTATGCACTCAACATTATGCTTATGTAGTCAGTCAGTATTGTGATTTATGTACTCAGTATCTTGTGCATGCACCCAATCAGTATCATGCTTATGTACTATGTTTCAGGAAGTCAGAACAGTATGATATGTACTTATTCAGTATTATGCCTTATGCATGCAGTTTTAGTAGTAAGTTTAAGACATAGCTTTAATATCAGTTAGACTGCTAGTATTAGAATTTAGCTAACAATACAATACGTAGTTTTAATTCAGTCAATAATTAGTTCAGAGTGTAATATTATTATTTAGTTAGAAATCAGTTGAGAGATAGCTTTATAACCAAGTCAGTAGCTAGTTCAGAATTAGGTGGTGTTTGTTTTTTCAGAAATATCTCTTAACAGCATCTTAATCTAACTCATTCAGACGCGGTCAGACATTTGGCTCATTAAGACTGTGTTAGACCCAGTACTATGTGAAGTGATGGTCATTAAGACTCCCGAACCTTGTATTTGTCTAGTGTATGCTCACGGGAATTCTAGAAACTAAACGAGCCTTAGTTACGGGCTTTAAAGCCCGTTAGATATCAAGCCCGACCTAGGAAGCCCACTTAAACCCTAGGCCGGACCATGTTTGTTACTATATAAGCCCTTTCCTCCTTGTGGAGAGGGTGTTGCTCTTTTCTTAATGTTTAACCATTTTGTTTTTGTTTACTTCTCTCTCAAAACTTTCCTCTCTCTAAACCTCAAGTAAACTGTGTGTGTGATTGTGAAGTGATAAGCCAACATGTGGTATCAAGAGCCTATGGTTGTCTTGTGATTGTGTGCTTTGTTCGAGCTTATTTATGCAAGATTCGTCCTTGTTTTTGTTTATTTTGGTTTGAAAAGTTCTTTTTGAGAAAATGAAGAATCATGCTTTGTTTGTGGTTAGATTCGAAAGAGGCTTGTACTTTTGTGTTCTAATCGTGCCATAGTATCTTATTTTGAAGTCCTACAGCTTATTTCATCAACTTATTGTGCTTTTGAGCTTTTTCGAAAGCGTCTTAAACTTTTTCTAAGTAGCGAGTTATGGGAGTTTCTTAGTAGCGAGTTGAGTTTCGTCAAGATATTAGTTTGTTTGTTTGCTACAGGTGGAACGGGACAAATAGGTACGAAAGCGACTCGTGTACTTGCTCGAAAGTGACTTGTTTGGCATTTACTGCTTTAGCGAGTTAGGCAGCAAAGCAGCGAGTTAGCGTAGCGAGTTAGCGCAACGAGTTAGTGAAGCGAGTTAGTGCAGCGAGTTTGCACAGCGAGTTAGTGCAGCGAGTTAGTACAGCGAGTTGGTGTAGCGAGTTAGCACAGCGAGTTGGTCTAGCGAGTTATAGGTTTATTTGAAGAAAAGTTCTCAAGATCTAGTGTTGGGAATTATATATTCCTGACTTAGTACCGTTAGTTATATACTTCGTACCGCTAGTTATAGTTAGTACTGACAGTACAGAATGTTAAGTACTGCTCAGATAGTTAGTACCGTTAGTATAAAATAGTTAGTACCGTTTAAGAGATATGCATGAGTTATTATAGGAAAAGAATCAATTCAACTTCAATCAAAAGCAAATCATAATCACAATCACTTAAACGATCAATACTTATCATTTCACATCACTTTGAGAATGTCGACACAACAAGACATTTACCAGTCGGTTCCTAAAACTCCCCTACTATGCTTAACAAAGAGAACTATGTTCCATGGTCATCACGCCTTCTCCGTTATGCTAAGAGAAGACCAAATGGAAATTTAATCTACAACTCCATTATGAATGGTCCATATGTCAGACGAATGATTCATGAACCAGGTGATCTAGCCCGTACAGTTCCTGTTCCTGAAACGTTTCATGAACAAACTGATGATGAACTTACAAAAGCAAAAATTAAGGGAAAATGGAAGCTGATGATCAAAGCATTTTCTAAATTGTTATCCTCGGTCTCCCCGAATACATCTATTGTTGGTTTTTTTGTTGATAGTTGTTGAAAATGCTCAAGAAATCTGGTTACGTGTTCAGCAGATGATGAAAGGTTCAGACATTGGAATTCAAGAGAAGAAAGCTAAGTTGTTTAATGAGTGGGAATGGTTTATTCACTGATGGGGAATCGATTGAGTCTTACTATTCACTATTTCTCAAAAACTGATGAAGATTTCAAGCGAAAATAAACACTTCCAGAAAAGATTGCTAGTATCTCAATGTTCCTGAACAACTTACACCAGAATGGAGTCGGCAGTTACCAGTGTTCATTCAAACAAAGGATTGCATTACACTCAGAATTCACTCAGTTGTATGACTTCTTGATAGTCATTCAAAAAGGAGGAAGATGAAATAAAGAGACTGAAGACTTGAAAAATGTGTTGTAAGACAACCAAATGCATTTTAATCTGAATGTCCAAATTTTTCAAAAACTCGGGTTCCTCAAAAGGTCGATAAGACGCATGATTTGTCAAATCCAGTCACTTCAAACTCGGTACCTACCACCAAAGAATCAAAGGTTGTAGACTATGATAAAGTGATTGCCCCTGGAATGTTTAGGATTGATCCCCGTCAGACTTCTAGGAAAGACAACTTTGTGCCTAACAAACCATCTAAAGCAAGCGTTAGGACAAATCCGATCACTATTCCACAACCTCATGTCACTACTAAGAAAGCTGTTAATGCTGACTCAAATGGTTTCTCTTCTACAGGAGTAGACATCACTACTAAGACCAGAAGGCCACAGCCTAGAAGCAATACAAAGAATGATAGGGTCCCTTCTGCGTCTAAGAGTAGTCGCATCATGAATAAAGAAGTCGAAGTAGAAGATCACCCTAGGAATTTACTGCTTTCTAAGAATAAGAAACATATGTCATCTGAATGTAATAACATTAAGCTTGCTATTCGGAATGATAAATCTGAAATTGTTTGTGCTATGTGTAAGCAATGTTTAATTACGGCGAATCATGATGCTTGTGTGCTTAATTATGTGAATGGCATGAATTCTCGTAGGAAGAAACAAAAAAACAAATGTTTCAAATATTGCAAATCAAACGAAACATAAGGCTCAGATCTGGAAACCCAAGAATGTAGGGCACAAAGAAAGACTTGCTTCACCTAAGCCTAGTAAACCTAGAATGCACCTTAGGTGGTCACCCACTGGAAAGAAGTTTGACCATAAAGGAAAGATAATTGCATCTAGTGACTCGAATGGTGATAATGCATGTACTCCTAACCCTCAGGAACCAACAATCAAACGGTTTCCAAATTCCACTTTTTTTCTTGGCAGGTTATCCAAATATGTTTATGGTGTGTCAACTCGGGTTGTTCCAAGCATATGTCTGGGAATCTAAAGCTTCTCATCAATTTCGTCTAGAAGTTTTTGGGAACTGTTCGCTTTGGAAATGATCATGTTGCTGCAATTCTGGGTTTTGGTGATCTTCAATGGGGAAATATTTTGATCACCAGGGTTTATTTCGTTGAGGGCTTAGGGCACAACATGTTCTTGGTTGGGCAGTTTTGTGATTCAGATCTAGAGGTCGCTTTTAGAAGAAACACATGTTTCATCAGAAATCTCGAAGGTGTTGATTTGTTAAAAGGAAACCGTACAACAAACCTTTACACCATCAATCTTCATGATATGGCCTTTGCATCTCCAATTTGCCTCATGGCTCGTGCTACCTCTACCAAGTCATGGTTATGGCATCAACGTTTATCCCACCTCAACTTCGACACCATAAATGACCTTGCCAGAAACGATCTTGTCACCGATCTTCCAAAGTTCAAATACCATAAAGAACATCTTTGTCCCTCTTGTGAGCAAGGAAAAAGCAAAAGGGCTTCACACCCACCCAAACCAGTTCCAAATTCTAAGCAGAGGTTACACCTTCTTCATATAGATTTTTGTGGTCTAATAAGAATCGCAAGCATAAATGGAAAGCGGTATGTTTTGGTGATTGTGGACGATTACTCTCGTTACACTTGGGTACACTTTCTCAGATCAAAAGGTAGTCTTTCTCAGATCAAAAGATAAAGCACCAGAGGAGATTAAAAACTTTCTCAAGAGAATTACAGTTCTACTTCAAGCCCTAGTCATTATTGTAAGAACCGACAACGGCACAGAATTCAAAAACCAAGTGCTTCAAGAATATTTTAAGAGTGTTGGCATCACCCACCAAGCATCTTCTGTCTGTACCCCTCAACAAAATGGAGTAGTGGAACGAAGAAACCGCACGCTAGTGGAGGCTGCTAGAACAATGTTGATTTTTTCTCATGCACCATTATTTTTATGGGCTGAAGCAATTGCTACTGCGTGCTACACTCAAAACCGCTCCATCATTCACCGTCGATTTGACAAAACACCATACGAGCTGATTAATGGCAGAAAACCGGATATCTCCTTTCTTCATGTATTCGGGGCTCTCTGTTATCCCAAGAATGATCGTGAAGATATTGGGAAACTTGGTGCAAAAGGTGACATTGGCTTTTTCATTGGTTATTCTGCTAATTCATGTGCTTACAGAGTTTACAACCGAAGGACAAAGAAAATCATGGAGACCATAAACGTGACATTTGATGAGCTTTCAGCCATGGCTTTTGAACAAAGCAATTTAAAACCCGGGCTTCAAAGCTTGACTTCTGGACAAATCAGTTCAGGACTCGATCTCCCTTATGCTCCGTCAACAATAACAACTCAACGACCAACTGAGGGTGAACTAGATTTACTGTTTGAAGCTATGTATGATGATCATATAGGTGGTCAACCATCAGCTGCTCCAAGAACTATTCCGACTGCTCAAGCACCTCAAGTTCTTCAGACTCCAACGGCAACTACAACAACAGCAGACACTGCCTCGACACCTACAAATTCACTCTCTCAAGCAACCAGTATTCCAAGCTCCTCACAGAATGTTGACGAGCTCGAAACCGAACAACAACATGGTCACCCTCATCCTGCTTCAATTGCTGACAATGTTCCTAATGTTATGTTCGATGATAATACATTTGTAAATCCTTTTGCCACTCCATCCACAAGTGTTGTTGAATCATCATCTTCCCAATATGTGGATCCATCAAACATGCATACATTTTACCAACCGTACCCTCATGAATATCAATGGACTTAGGATCACCCTTTGGAACACGACCAGTGTTGACAAGGAATCAAATCAAATCTGATGGTGACATGTGCATATATGCATTAACGGTGAGCACTATGGAACCGAAGAATGTCAATGAGGCCATGACCGACCCTACATGGATTGAATCAATGCAAGAAGAGCTTCTTTAGTTCAAAAAGCTTGATGTGTGGGTGTTAGTTCCTCTTCCAGATCACGTAAAGCCACTTACGTTGAAGTGGTTATTTAAAAACAAGCATGATGAAGAGAACACGATTATCCAAAACAAGACTTGTCTGGTCGTGAGAGGGTACCGCCAAGAGAAAGGAATAGATTTTGAAGAATCCTTCGCTCCGGTTGCTAGAATGGAAGCTATCAGGATATTTTTGGCATATGCTGCACACAAAGCGTTCACTGTGTTTCAAATGGACGTGAAAAATGCATTCTTGCATGGTACGCTAAAAGAAGACGTGTATGTGTGTCAACCTGAAGGTTTCATCGATGTTGATCATCCTAGCCATGTCTACAAGTTAAAGAAGGCATTATATGGGTTAAAGCAAGCACCAAGGGCATGGTACGATGAACTGTCAACGTTCCTCCTACAAAATCACTTCTTCAAAGGCACAATTGATCCAACATTGTTTATAAGGCGCTTCGACAACAACATCTTAGTGGTACAGGTCTATGTTGATGATATTATCTTTGGTTCTACACACCCTAGGTATACCCAACTATTTTCTGACCTCATGAAAAGCCGCTTCGAAATGTCGTTGATGGGGGAAATGATGTTTTTCCTTGGTTTACAAGTTAACCAATCCCCTTGTGGCATATTTATAAACCAGTCCAAATATGTGTTAGAAATCCTTAAAAAATATGGAATGGAATCTTGTGATCCCGTTGGTACTCCAATGGAGATCAAAGACAAGTTTGACCTTGATCAACATGGGTCTCTAGTCGATGCAACGAAATATCGTAGCATGATTGGTTCCCTAATGTATCTTACGTCTGGTAGACTGGACATTGCAACATGCTACATGATATTTGTGCTCGGTACCAGCTAAGCTACTGAGAAGCACCTCAAGTAGTGGTAAAAAGGATCTTTCGATTATCTTCGGGGACCGTTAATACGGGTCTCTGGGTATCGAAGATTCCTGGCTTTGACTAACCGTATTTTCAGATGCTGATATGCAGGATTTAAAGACACTTCGCAAGGAGTATCTTCCGTTGGAGCTTCAATTCTTATGAGAAAAGCTAGTTAGCTGGTCCTCAAAGAAACAAGACTGTATGGCGCTGTCAACCGCGGAAGCAGAATATATTGTCTAACACCGCTTGCTGTGCGCCAAGTCTTATGGATGCGGACAACAGTTAACGGATAATAGCTTCACTTCAACAAGATTCCAATCTATTTTTTGATTCAAATCATCCTACCATATCCTGCAACCCGTCCAACACTCGAGAACGAAACACATCGATGTCCGCTACCATATCCGATAAAGAAACACGAAGAAAGGAACGATTTTATAAACTGTATTATGCAAGACATATTACCAACTGGATGACCTATTCACCAAGCACTTCCAGTAGTTTCATCAACTATTTGGTTCGTCGCCTTGGTATGCGTAATTTATCTCCTCAGTAACTTGATCGTCTTGCAAAATCATAATAATTCTTTGTATATATCATATCAGAAAATGAAAATATAAAACCTATAAAAGCAAAATACAAAATCAAAAAAATTCAAAAATAAAAAAAATATTCTTCTCTGACATGTCTCTCGTCAATCGATAACATTTGCGCACCTAGAAATGTTGATTAATATTAACACGGGTGAATAAATGAAGTTCGAGCGAGAGTTTTAAATGCTTTCAAAACATGTCCCTTCAAATTTTTCTCTACGAATTCTAAGTAAATGTCAGCTTAGGACTCAGTCTTCAAAGAAAGGAAATGTTTCATTATGTCTATTATCCTCTTCAAGCAGGAAGTTCATATTCCCTTCTCGGTCTTGAGCAATGTCACATCAACATTCAAAGTTCTGAATGCTCAAGAGAAGCACTAAGAAAATGATAATTCATACGATTCCTACAACATCATTTTCTTGTCGAGCACCATTTTTCAAGATATTTTCAAAAAGATAAATTTCAAATTCTTTTAAAATTGTGTGCTCAACAAACTTCCAACTCAAGTTTTCACTCATAACCTTTTCATTGAGGGGATATAATATTATTAGTATCATTTTGCATGCACTCCTGTTCTCCCAAGACTTAGTTAGCTCAGGGAGGAAATCTGGACATTAACTGGTTTTAATCACTAATTATCAAAATTGTAAACACATCTGCAATTCTTGAGGGGGAGACACGTGAATAAATGTGATCAATACGGATTAACAACGATACGATCTCAATCTTAATGTAGTTCCTAGCCTCTGCATGTGCAAAACTCTTCATAATATGGTGTATATGTGTAGGTGGGAGTCTTTTTGGTAATTCTGAAACTCCAATGTGTTTAAAAAGATTCTTAGGGAGAGGGGGGAGGCGAGGAGGGGGAGGGTTGGGTAGGGGGAGGAGGAGGAGGGGGGAGGGGGGGAGGATGAGGAGGGATTTTGGGGAGGGAGGATAGAAGGGGGAGGGGGGGGGAGGGGGAGGGAGATTGAGGGGAGAAGAGTAGGGGTTAGGGGGGGAGGAGGAGGGGGGGGGGGTGTGAGGGGAGGGGAGGAATTTTGAGGGGGGGGGGTGGGGGGGGGAAGGGGAGGGGGGGAGGGGAGAGGGGGGGGGGGGGGGGGATGGGAGGTGGGAGGGGGGGGGGAGGGGGGAGTGAGGGAGGGGGGAGGAGGAAGAGGGGGGGGGGGGGAGGAGGGCGTAGGGGATGAGGGGTAGAGAGGGGTGAGAAGGGGGGAATTTAGAGGGAGGGAGGAAGGGTAGGGAGGAGAGGGAGGGATTGGGAGGGGAGGGGAGAGGAGGGGGAGAAAGAGGGGGAGGGAGATTAGGGGGAGGAGGAGAGAGAGAGGGGGGGAGGGAGGAAGGAAAGAGGGGGTGGGGGGGGAGGGGGGGGGGGGGGGGGGGTGGGGGGGGGGATGAGGGGAGGGATGGAGGGGGGAGAGGAGAGCTAGGGAGGGGAGGGGAGGGGGGAGGGAGGATTGAGGGAGGGGGAGAGGGGGGGGGGAGAGAGGGGGGGGGGGGAGGGGGGAGGAGCGGGGGGGGGGGAGGGGGGAGGGGGTAGGGGGGGGGGGAGTGAGGAGGGGGGGAGGAGTGGAGGGGGGAGGGGGGAGGGGAGGGAGGGGAGGAGATTGGGGGAGGGGGGGGGTGGTAGTATGGGGGGGGGGAGGAGTAGAGGGAGGGGGGGGGGGGAAGGGAGGATGGGAGGGGGGGTTAGGGGGGAGGGAGGGGGGGGGGAGGGAGGAGGGGGAGGGGGGGGGGGAGGGGGGGGGGAGGGGGGGGGAGGGGAGATAAGTGGGGGAGGAGGGAGAGAGGGGGTAGGGTGGGGGAGAGGAGGGAGGAAGGGGGAGAGGGGGAGGGGGGGTGGAGAGAGGGAGGAGAAGGAGGGGAGGATGGGGGGGGAGTAGGGGAGGGGGGAGGAGGGAGAGGGTTGGAAAGGGAGGGGAGAAGGGGGAGGGGGGGGGGGGGGGGGGGGGGATGGGAGGGGGGGGTAGATTAGGGGGGGGGGGGAGTGTGAGTGGAGATAAGGGGAGGGGGGAGGGGGGAGGAGGGAGGGGGAGGGGGGGATGGGGGAGGGATTAGAGGGAGGAGGGGGTAAAGGGGGGAGGGGGGAGGGGGGGGAGGGGGGGGGAGATGTTGGGGAGGGGGGGAGGGAGGAGGGGGGAGGGAAGGGGGAGGGAGGAAAGGGAGTGGGAGGGGGGGAGAGAGAGGATAGAGAGGGGGGGAGTGGTAGGGAAGAGGGAGAAGAGAGGTAGGAGAGGGAGGGAGGGGGATTAAGGGAGAGGGGAAGAGGGGGGGTGGGGTGAGGAGGGGGGAGGGAGAGGGGGGAGGGGGGGGAAGGAGATGGCGGGAAATTGGGGGGGGGGGGAGGGAGGTAGGGGACTGTAAGGGGGGGGGAGGGTAGGGGGGGGGTGGGGTATAATGGGGAGAGGGAGGTGGGGAGGAGGAAAGAGGAGGATGGAGGGGAGGGTGTGGGGGGGAGAGGGGAGGGGGGGGTAGGGAAGGGGGGTGATGTGGAGGGGGGAGAGGCGGTGTGTAGGAGGGGGGAGGGTGCAGGGGGGGGGAAGAGGAAGAGGGGAGGAGGTATATGTGGGGGTGGATTTTGGAGTGGGGGGGGGGGAGAGGGGTAGAGAGGGGGGGGGGGAGAGAGGGGGGTGAGAGTAGGAGAGGAGGGGGGGGGGGGAGTAGGGGGAGGGGGAGGGGGGGGGGGGGGAGGGGTTAGGGGGAAGAGGGGGAAGAGGAATGAAGGGAAGAGTGGTAGGGGATTAGGGGGGGGGGGGTGGAGAAGGAGGTGGGGGAGGGGGGGGTAGGTGGAGAGGGGAGAGGGGGGAGGGGTAGGGGGGGAGGGGGAGGGGGGCAAGGATGGGGTAGAGGGGAGAGAGGGTAGGGAGAGTGGGGTAATGAAGGGGGGGGATAGGGGGGGGAGGTTAGGAGGGGGAGAGGGGGAAGGGGGGGGGGGGGGGGGGAGGAGGAGGAGATGGGGGGGGGGGGGGAGGGAGGGGTGGGGGGGGAAGGAAGGATAGGGGGGGAGGGGAAGGGGGGTGAGAGGGGGGGGTTAGGGGTTAGGGGGGAGGAAGGGGGGGGGAGAGGGGAGGGGGAGGGAGGAGGGGAGATGAGTTGGGGTATGAGGGGGGGGGGAGGGGAGGGAGGGGCAAGAGAGTGGAGGAGAGGAGAGGGGGAAGGGTGGGGAAGGGGGAGGGAAAGAGGTGGAGTAGAAGGGGGGAGTAAGAGGGGGGGAAATTGGGGGGTGGGGGGGAGGGTGGGAGAGAAGTGGGGGGAGGGGGGAGAGGGGAGGGGAGGGAGGGGAGTAGGGGGGGAGAGGTGAGGGAGGGTAGTGAGAAGAGGGGTGAGGTGGGGGTTGGGAGAGAGTGGGGGGGGGGGTAAGTGCTTAGTGGTAGAGTGGAGAGTGGATTTGGAGGGGTGGGGGAGTGGTGAGGGGGGGAGGGAGGGGATAGGGAGGGTAGGAGGAGGGGGGGGGAGGGGGGGGTGTAGGAGGGGGGAGAAAGGGGGGGAGAGAGGGAGGGGGGGGAGTGGGGGGAGGGGAGATGGGAGGGGGGGAAGGGGGGGGGGGGAGAGGGGGGGAGGGGGGGGGGGGGGAGGGGGAGATTGGGGGGGAGGAGGGGTAGGGAGGGGGGAGAAGAATGAGGGAGGGGGAGAGGGGGGGAGTTAGAGGAGGGGGGGGGGGGGGGGGGGGGGTAGGGATGGGGGGGGGGAAGGGGGAGCAGGGAGGGGAGGGGGGGGAGAGGATGAGGGGGAGAGGGGGGGGGGGGAAGGGGGGGGGGGTGGGGGGAGGAGGGGGGGGAGAGAGGAGAGGGGTGAAGGAGGGGGGGGGAGGGGAGGAGGGAAGGGGAGTAGAAAGGGAGGGATAACGTTGATTGATTTTTATCAAATGGTTTTATGGATCCTCATGGCAATACCCTAAAGACCGACCAACTGTTATTTCTCAAGGAGTTATAAGGCGGTTAAGGTTAGGTTTAACGTACCATGATCCATCCAAAACCGGAGCTTCTACCCAGGAACACTTCATTAGATAGAGTAGAAGTCCTAGGTATGATTGAAAAAAGGAGTAAAGTGAGAATAAGGGAATAGTGCCGACTGAGATGGAGCTAGTACTGGAACATACCCAACAAGGCACTAGTCATGAAGTCTCAGTAAGCACTGAAGGGCTAGAAGAATGAAAAAGAAATGTAAGGATAAAGGGTGTAAAGAAAGAAGCCATCCATACAACCTTAGGCAGAAACCGGGTCAATACATAATCTATCGGTAATCACAAAGATGATTCTGATATTGAAGACTGACATCATGGACCCAGTGATGCAATGCACAACCTTCCCTTGCCACTCAAAATCTCTCAAAAGATTTCTGTTTCATTTCTCACGAAGATCAACACGTTTCTATCTCATTCCGAGATCGTTGATATTAAAAAGGTGGCAGCCTGCTCCATCCTCCGATACCAGAATAAAAATGTGACTCAAAGAGTCCTAGAGCCAACTAGCATCCATCAAAAATTCTCACTAGGACACAAATTCTAATATATAAAATGTCGTACATCATTATACAATATTTGGTATCAAAGAGTCCTATGCATTATCCTTGTGATAACTGCAAGAACATTAGAGTGATACTTTTTAGTATTCACAATGATGATGGAAATCCTGCTTGAGCCAACATCAAACAAGCTCTTGGTAGGTGGTTTGCGAGATTCTATATGAATCAAGCTTGTGTCAACTGGATATCGGTATGTGTCCAAGTAATATGAATTTGACGACACTATCAGTCAGAAAGTAACTACCTGAATCACTCTTACTCGTGTTGTCTGCTTTTTGAGACACTCTGGTAATGAGAACCAAGCAAGTCAGTAAATCTAAGCAATCGCGTTAGAGGATCAACACTTATGAGCAGAAACCCTGTCAAGGAGATTCATTTAAATTGAATCTACCTGATCACAGGTACAGTAGTCATACTGTAAAACGGTCCTCACAGAACCGGAGGTTAATGTAACCAAACTTAAGACGAATGACAAATCCATATTCGTCCATACTTGTTGTTTTAACACTAACATTAATTTTTCAGTGGATAAGTGACATCGTTGCAACACCTAACTCGTACCATTGATTCAAGATTTAAGACCTCATGCTTCATGTTCCATAGAAAAGACTTCAAGAATGAAAGCCAAGTATATGTTTCCTAAGACTTCCGGTCAATATTAGATGTACAACACTCCCTCAAAAAAAAAGAGAACATCACGACAAGATACTCCTGTAGTTCTAGTAACATGCCCAAAAGAACATGAGTAGGGAGATCGTTAAGCAATTTTCAAGACAACAGCATGAGGTGGAGACACAAGATCGCAAGGCGGCATAAAGATTCAAGGATAAAGATTTAGAGATCTCAACAATCAAGACAAATCAAGGACAAAGACCACAAATATCAGTATTTTGTCAAAGTATATCAAGTTAAAGGTCAAGATCAATGATTACAAGCATGCAAAAGGAAATACAAAAGAATTCCCAAGACAACAAGGTTCCAAGACTAAAGAACGAAACAAGAAGTAAAGCCTTATGCAATGACCACCCCTTAGGGGGAGATTGTTAAACCCAATACTATGTGAAGTGATGGTCATTAAGACTCCCGAATATTGTATTTGTCTAGTGTATGCTCACGGGAATTCTAGAAACTAAACGGGCCTTAGTTACGGGCTTTAAAGCCCGTTAGATATCAAGCCCGGCCTAGGAAGCCCACTTAAACCCTAGGTCGGCCCATGTTTGTTACTATATAAGCCCTCTCCTCCTTGTGGAGAGTATGTTTCTCTTTTCTTAATGTTTAACCATTTTGTTTTTGTTTACTTCTCTCTCTAAACTTTCCTCTTTCTAAACTTGCAAGTAAATTCATATGTTTGTGTGTGAATTGATAAGCTATCACTGAGTATTTGTCTTTATCTACAAGTTGTGCTCAAGTCCTTTGGATGAGAACTCAACTTACAGGTTATGGCTTTCACTTCAATAAAATACCTATGTATTGCGATTCGAAGTAAACCATAGCCATCTCGTGCAACCCGATTTAGCATTCTCGCACTAAACACATTGTCGTTTGATATCATTTTATCAAGGAACATGTTGAAGGGGTATTGTTGAATTATACTTTGTCATAACTGAATACCAGTTAGCCGACTTATTTACAAAAGCTCTTTCGAAATAAATATTTGAGTACCTAGTTAGATGACTGATATGAGATGTTTGACTCTATAAGAGCTGGAGGTTCTGGCAAATGAATCTGCTTGATTTATAAAACATTAACTTGTAAAATTTTTGAAAAAGAAAATAAAAATATATAAAACCTGTAAAAATAGAAAACAGTAAAAAAGAAAATGAAAAATCAGAAATTCAAAGATACCAAAAAGAATCTTCTTAACATGTCTCTCAGAATCGATAATATTTACGTTCCTAGAGTTGTCTTTTAACAATGACACGGGTGTGTAAATAAAGTTCGAGTGAGAGTTACAAATGCTTTCAAAACATGTCATTTCTAAATTTTCTAATGGCTTTTAATCACTCTTAGATTGTAACCCAGACCCAAATGACACATGAGAGTGTACGCAGTAGTTCCCTTATCCTCAACAAAATGAGAGAAATCTTCTTAGAACTTGAACAAGATTCGTCATGACTTCTAAGTCTATCAGCTCAAGTATCAGTGCTCTTTCAAAAGGTTGAACATAATTTTTCAAGAATTTTTCAATGATAATTTAAAATGTTTCAAAAATGTGTGTTCAACACTCCCTTCCTCACAAAACTTTCAAAAGAAGATTATTTTTTTATAAGTGGATCGATTTTTAAGGCCGAGCTTTCAAAACCAAAGTTTTAATGTTTCTGGATACATTATTTCACGACTATTTTATGTATTCAAAACATTTAATATCTTTATCAAGTGGTGTCTGAGCGTAAATTATAAGAAATTTTCAACGATAACTTAAGTGGCTTCTTTCAAAATTATATGCTCGACATGTAAAAAATATTTCTTAATACAAAAAGATAATATTCAATAACAAAAATAGTTGTCCCCAATGTTCTAATAGTTTCTAAGGCTTTTATTTCCCCCTATACTTATTTTGAACATTGTCCCCAATGTTCTATGAGTACCCGAAAACGAATAAAGGGAAAATAAGAAAAGCGAGAGAAAC